>JARVGW010000086.1:12111440-12134402 GCA_031762495.1 Anablepsoides rubrolineatus | reverse complement strand
GTTAAAACTGAATTTAACTGTCTCTCTGTCTTTTGTCTGTGTATTGTTAAATGATCTAGGTGCAAAAATACCTATCAAGATGAGAAAGTTTAGTCTTCACAAGACATAAAACCTGTACTCTGGTTTCGCATGCTTGTACAACATTCCATAACAGCATCCCTGTAACTTTCCATCTTTGCTTCAAATCTTGCCCCGCTGCTAAGCTAAAGCAACTCGACTTCAGGCTTTTTGGCCTTTCCTCTCCAACAGCGTTCCGGTGTGGTTTTTCTGCTCCGGCCTTGGCCTATTCTTAGATGTTTTTCGAAGCTGTGCTCGGGAAATGGTCTCTACTCTAAGTACATGTTCGTGAAATTAAACTTGTTGCATTTGTTGAGCAGATGGAAAATTCCAGAATCCTATGTATCTTTTCTGTATTTCATTTTATACTTTTGCTTGTTAATTCCACTTCAGTTTTGCTGTTTGGACAAATTTAGGCAAGACTATTATTGGTGTTCTCCACTCGTGAAGTCATGCTGCTCATTATCTTCTGTTGCCTTGAATGATCGTACAAGTTGTGTGGATTCTACAGAGATTTAGTGTTAATATTGTAACAACAAATGCATTTCTAGAGCTAATTTCAACACATCCAACTTCACGAAATAGAGGAAAGTTCAGCTGAAACGTTGTCTGAAGGGTTTAGGCCGGAATTGTTAAAATTGTGTTTTTGCCTGTTCAGTCAGGGGTCATTTCAGCAGCATTATAACATGGAGACGGCTCATGGTTTGGAAATCTCCCCACACTGGATCAGAATATTCTGATCCATTAATTATATTGGTATCAGAGCCTGATACTGATACTGGATCAGATTGGCACCATCCCTAGTCTCACAGACAGTACCAAAATATTTTGTGGTGCTCCAGGTGAAATTGGATCATGTTTTCCTGAATTTATTTAAGTTTAATCACACTCACAGCTAAACTGTGCACTGTGATTGAAACCAATGGCGCCACTACCAGAGTTTATATGCACATGGGTGTTGAGCAGACGTTGTCACGTAACTAGTGTTTTAAAAAATAGCCTGAGTGAAGCTCCCCATTAAAGAAGACATATCAGGCAATATCCACTTTTTTTAGCTGTTGAAGGATTTTTGTTGTGGACTTGGAGTCTCTACTAGTGCAGAAATTTTGAATTTAGTCTCTCCCGGTGCTGCAAAGATATCTTTATATTCTCTTTGGGTCATATTTTTCAATCCGGTTACTTTTCTCTATTTTCTTTGACGTTTTTAGAACTATTACGTCAAATTTATTTGCGACAGAACTGCCAAATAAGGTCTGGATTTACCAACTACAATTTGGTCGTCTTCATTCTCCTCTGGCTCTGAGGCAAGACTGTGACTCCAACATGTCAGGTTATGGACAAGTTATATTTAAGATAGGTCTAAAATATTGTGAATTGTTGGGGAAACATCTTTCCTTCACACATGATAAACTTTCTCACATCATTTGCAACTTCTAAACCACACTATAAAGCATCTCTACTGAAAGATGTTGCTTTTATCTTTTGAACTGTTGTGTCTTTTCATAAAAAGAGTAATGAAACTTGACAATTTTCAGAAACCTGCTGTTCTGATTTGATTTCTCACTTATTTAGGAACAAAGAGATAAGACAAGTTCTTTGGGGGAAAAAATCTACTGGAGAGAAACTAAAATCCACAACAAATTGTTGTGATCACTACAAGACAGATTATATTGGTTGGTATCTTGATTTGTGTTTTGGGATTGTTGTTTGCAAGGATTTTATTTTTCGGGGGAACGTTCTTTCAGGACAAACAAAAATTAAAAGTTAAATTGTGTTGTTCACAATAAAGTGCTGATTTCATAGTTGGTGCTTAAAAATAGTTTCACAGCTCCTCTTAACCGGAGGTCAGTCTTTGAATCTTGTGACACAGTAATCCAATTTACTAGTTAGCCACATACCAATGAATGTCTGCATTCAGGTTAGTTTATCCATCTATCTGTGACTCATACAACACACACAAAGCAACAGCTTAAAAGAAAAAGACTTCATTTTTTGAGAAGTTGTGAAGTCCTTGATTTCCTCTTTGGACCTCTTTGCTTTGTTCAACTTAAGAGTTTCTCCATTTAATATAATGTGTATTGTAAACCAGGGCTGCACAATATTGGGGGAAAAAATGATGTTGAGATTATTTTTCTAACCATTCGATCAATTGTTAAATTATTCAGGACTTTTCGTCAGATGGCTTGAATGGCACTTTTCAGTTCTGCTGCCATCTTGTTGACGATGAACCTACTAACTGAGTAGCTTATCATTGAATATCTATAGCTACCATCCATGCAGGTTTCAAAGTACAGCTATAGCGCTCAAGTCTGCCCCTTGCCTTCCTACACAGTTCCACTCAATTCTAGTTTCCCTTCACTGCTCCGTCTGGGATTTCTCCCATAGACAACAATTTCTTCAGGAGAATTTTTGTTTGGGCCAATCAGAGAACAGAAGGCGGAGTTTTAAACAACAACATCAATTTGTTGCGCAGTGTCTGCTTGTAGTTTAATTCACCTGGGCCGATCAGCAAACAGAAGGCTGAGTTAGAACGACGTTGACTTTCTGCCTAGTGTCTGCTTGTGAGTTTAGCAATGGCAATGGAGGAAGTGAATGAAGCCAGATAAGGCTTCCAAATTAAATTACATTTGTCTGACCAAGCCAGCAGCTCTCATTTACAGCTGTCTCGTTTTGGCTCTGTACTTCTCTCCTCTCAGTAGGGTTTACAGCGCACGCAATTTCCGGTTAGCTTAGCCTCCTTCACAGTAGAGGTGGCACACACACGTTGCGGCCAACTGATCCAATCGTTTTAGACTTCAACAGAGGCCACGCCTCCAGCAAGAATCGCTTCTTTATGGCCAAGAGTCCAGACCCTTAAGACAAAGCAAAGGGTTAGGGGCTGATTTTAACCAGGCTAATAGCACTCTAGTACAAAAACTAAACAAAGAAAGGTATAAGACATGTACAACACACCTGCAACAACTCTGAGACTGTTTGAAAAAAAAATCGAGCCCATTTTTGTTTAAAATTCAAGCAACAAGTATGCAAATCTCTGCTAGTTGTGCAACAAAACAGAGACCATCCTACTCTCGCAAGCCTTGGTAGACGTTTCACAGATCCTAACACAAATGCTGTTCAACAACTACTCTCCAACAGTCACAGTGAAATACCAGCTTTGCTTCAAAATCATTAGCAAGACAGCAAGAGCATGTTGGATTAACGGTATTTCTTCATCAAGTGAAAGAATTGCACTCACCCCACCCATGTATGAGTATGTCAAACGACAATAGGGGTCAATGAGTACAGTAACACTGTACAGTGTTTTTCTCTCTCTGAGTGATGAGGGTTGAGGTCAGCTGTCAACTTTTACAAGCTTCATGCCATGGAAAAAAAAGTTGTTCCAGTCTTCTGTCCAAAAACACTAATGAGAAGCACTCACAGGAGGAAAGGAGGAACAGGGGGGTGGATGAAGGTCGTGGTGGCGGTGTTGGTGGTAATGGGTGGTGGTGGTGATGTTGGGGGGGTGTTGTCTGTGATGGATGACAGAGGAAGGAAGAGAGACGTCTGCCTCTCTGTATCCTCACCCTTCCATGACCTGAAATGCCTTTGGAGAAGAGCTGCGAACACATGCCTAATCCTCTGCATTCCTCTGGGAAAAAAAAACCAACTAAGCAAAGCCACAAAATCAAGACAGACATAAAGATACAAAAAAACACCTGAGGGCGAGCATAAGGCAGCTGTGTTAGAGTTCGCATCTGATGAATTAATGAGGTACAGGAAGCTGCACAAATTGAATGCAGTCTATGTTGGCTGTATTTGTGGATGACAGAGAAACTGTAACATGCTCAAACTGATTCAGATTTGATTTTAGACTGCTGGTTACACACTGAGTTACAGAGATACAGCTCAAGCTTATAATAACACCTCGAATTCTGAGCAAAGGAAACTGTTTGTAAATAAATCAGTTTGAGGTGTTCATGCATTATTGTGCATTACTGTGTCATGGATCACATTGCAGAGACACGAGGGGAGACTGTTCTCTGATGCAATATTTCCTATTTTAACAGTTTATTTTAGTTCAGCTATCCAAACATAGTTTCTCCCTTTTTTTCTGTCTCTCTCTTCACAACCATAATGTGTGATGTGATGGGGAAGGCTGCACCGCTCTGGCTCTGAAGAAAAGAAAAAGGCCGCTGTTTGAGTCCTGGGCCTGGATTAAGAAAATGGACTGAAAGGCGAGCACAGACCTTCAGTGTGGGAACGAACCAGACTGAGCTCCATTGTTCCCCTATGAAACAGTTTCCCAGTGTTTCTTCAGTACCATATAAACAAACTACAACTTTCTTCACATTGTGGAAGTCAGAGTGTAGTGTAGTGTGTAGTGCTGAAGAATTGTGTGCTTTATTCCTTGTTTGACGAGAATAGGAGGACTAGAGCAGGCTGCAGCTGGGGAGGGGGGGTGATGAACTTATTTTTAACTGGCAAATGTTGGGTTGTTTAATTTTATTTTTTGCTTTTTAGCATCCTAGACTTTGAAACAATAAAAAAATGAAGTTGAGTTTTTGAAAAGATCCATGAGATAGCTCCAAACTTCTGTATACTTGCAATATGAGGGAAATAGAATAGAATAGAATAGAATAGAATAGAATAGAATAGAATAGAATAGAATAGAATAGAATAGAAATAGCCTGTATTGTCCCACCGAGGGGAAATTCAGGTGTCACAGCCGCATCAGTACAGAGGTTCACACACTAGTTTACAAACTATAAACAATGCACACAAAACGAAATAACCTCTAACTAGCAATGATACTACTACTAACAGTAAAAATATAATATAATATAATATAATATAATATAATATAATATAATATAATAGACTGTGCAAAAACAAAAAAAAGACATGCCTTTAGTTACCTGTCAGAATTTGACATTAGTAATTAAAATTTGCCTATTTTCAGTGCAAAACAATCGCAACAGACTATTAACTGTAAAGTATCACAGTGCAGACAAGAAACACAGATTTGCAATTGTTGCAGAATTATTTTAAAGGTTAAATGGGTAAAAACAGAACAGGCGATTGTTCAGATTAGTAATATAAACGAGTAGTAGTGCAAATGACTGTTCACATGAGTATTGACAATGAGTAATAGCAGTACAAATGAATGTGTGGGCAGCAGCAGGTGTGTAAACACTTATTGTGATTTTTTAAACACTTATTGGGATTTTTGGGCTTGGTGCTGGTTATAGAGTCTGACAGCGGCTGGGAGGAAGGATCTGCGATAACGCTCCTTTGTGCACCTTTGTGAAGGAGCTCTCCAGTTCAGCCACAGCTTCATGCATGGGGAAAATCTGTGTGAATTAAGCAGTCATCAGCACCCGTCCTACTCCCGAGGCACGACAGAGCCGACCATTCGCTTTTGGTGACACTGATCAGCTGACTCATTTAAATACACCTTTCATGAGGTTATTTGCATTGACCGTTTACGGTTGAGTGTGGATGTGGAGAGGGCAGAACCTGAGGCGGGACCTTGTTTGCAAACTCAGAGGTTTAGCTGTGATCTATAAGGGAAAAATGCTTGAAGGTGCACAGTTTTATAAATCTGAATTTTTGGGGGGCGTACGCCATTTTTGCCTTTTGGCCATGTGTTCACTTTTAGTAGGAATTCTACACATTCCTTTATGAATGAGGTCCCTGGTCATTGATAGGGAACTTGTGAGGTGGTATTTTGATGTTTTTGAGTCAGAGTAACCCGGTTGTCTTAAATTGAATCTTTATTTATTTATTGACAGAGTATCATAAATGTCAAACTTCCTTTTTTTTTTTTACAGGAGAATCTACGTATCTAGATGACCACGGACACCCTGTTCCTAGAGTAAGTGTTTAACTATCTTGTGCTTTTTTCTTTTAGTCCCTTTATTTTTTTTCCCAGGCTCTCTGTCTTTGATGTGCTGCTCTTCATTTGGAGCCAGTTAACTCCAGAAAGGTTAAGGGTTAGGTTTGTGTGAAGGATGCAAATTTTCTCTAAATGCAAGCCTCGGTGCTACAGTACTGCTTTGAATTTACTTGTGCTCACACACACACAGGTTTGATTTTATGTTCTCGTGGGACCTTGGATTGACTTCCATTCATTTTCTAGTAATTTTAAAACCTAATCCTGCCTATTTACCCTAAAACTAACCTTTACCAGAACTTAATTCACACCATACCTCTAAACCTAACAAGTAAAGCAAAGTAGAGCTGCAAACAAAGTGAGGACATTGAAGGCCTCATTTTTATAGTAACTCTGTCGCAAATGGTCCCACCACACACACACAAACACACACACACAGAGTCAGGCCGAGCTGACACAGGGTCCTTGTATCCATCCAGCTGCCTGTCTGCAGGACGATCTTTCTCTTTTTATCTCTGTTACAACTGCTTTCTTCATCTTTCTGCTTCATTTATTGTCAAACACTTTCATCAGTGACTTCATTCTCTTTCTGTTTAATACAATTTTTTTTCATTGTTAGCGTGTAGCATTATGCTACATGTGCTGACATACAGTTATGTTATGCTAACATATGCTAACAGGAGTACCATATTTATGCCTGTATAATGTAAGAAATGTAACCCCAAAAATCAATCAAAAAGATGGGGGGCTCATATTATACAAAGTGGTATTTTTTGACTGATTTTTTTCTACCACAATATTTCTTTGTATATAACTGAAATATTCCTGCTGTAGGTCCCACGGAGCTAATCATAAGCATTTTTCCTGTTTACCACAGAGATGGAAAGGAGACATGGACATCGGTTGCATATTTGTGTCTGCTCTTAAAGTGCATGTGTCGTCAAATTTTTGTAATGAATGCAATTTTTTGAAAAATAACATTAATGATATTTTGCAAAAAAAAAAATAATGCTGCTGAGATGAACAGTTGTTGAGATGTTGGCATATGAAATAACATGAGGTGACAACAAAAGGGAATGTCTGCATGTGAACAGAGCGTTGCAACAATAGCTGACAACACAGACTGCAGAGAAGAATATATGATTATTTTGAGTCACTGTCAGTTGAAGAACAGTCAGAGTTCAAATACAGTAATATTGTTTCAATAAACGAAGACCAGGAAGTAACTTTTTCTAAAGAATTCCCCTTTGATGTCACTTCCTATTTTGTCTGAGCCAAGTTCAAAAGAAAAAATGCCAGTTATGTGACATAATGGGTAAAATGAGTTTTATGCCAAGTTTCTTAAAAATAAAGATGTTTTCTTTGACCCTTTGTAATTAAAGGATATGCACATCACCAGCACTTTATGTCCATATTTCAAATTGAACAACCAGCTTCTCTGGGAGAGCAGAGAATCATTTTCAGCCACAAACACGTCCACAAGTGTGTTTCCTAAAAATAATGTTGTCCCACCAGAGGGTACACCGCAAGGACTGAAAAATCCTGAAGTCTGTATGAAATTATGGGTAGCCTTATACATGAGGATTAGATTTTTTTAAATACTTTTTATGCTCAACAAATGGGGGTTGCATTATAGTCAAAGTGCATAATAAACACATAAAAACGGTAATTATGAGTTTTATTTGAAGCCTATGGGCACATCTTTATTTCATTTTAATGCATGCTTTTGTTTGTGAGCAATGGGTCTATAAATTCAGCCACGTGACTGGTTTCATACGTTCACATTCATCCAGTGAAGTCTTATTTATGCGATTCAAACCTAGAACACAGTGAAGATGTTTCCTCTTATTTTCAAGGTCTTCATAATCCAAACCAAACTGTTTTCACTCATTTATGTAACATGGATTTCTTGCATTCTTTCTAAACTGCACTTCATTTTCTAAATTTTAAGTGGTACCTGTAGGTCTAATTTAAGCTTTCAGTTATATATACATTTTTTGACATTTTGTCCAATAAATTCAACAGTTTTGTACTAAAACTAAAGTTTAGAGTGGAGCAGCTTAATTTCATTTGAAAATGTTTGCTTGTTGTTTACCATACTGGACACACAGACACTTGTCTGTCATGAAAACTGTGCTCAGTGGTTTGAAATGGGAAGACACCTGCTAAAACCAGTGTGAAGTTGCAGTATCAACTCGACAGGCGTTCTTGCTCTACATTAAACCTCCAGACACCCCGACGAGGCTGACAGTTGGTATAAATTAGCAGCAAATGTTGATTTATGAAGTCCTTTTAGTTGTCGTCTCATCTCCCAGAGAGGCTACGATGATGCCATGTATGTGGCCGGCGGTACATGAGCCCCATCTCTCATTATCTGTTTTGTGGACATGCCCCTGCAGTTGGAATTGATTTGGACTCTCTGCAGCAGACAGATGTCTCTATGGCATGTGTGCTCCGAAAGCTGTGGGTTTTCCAATAAACGTGGGGACGGATCAGAATAAGAGCTGAACGCTTGACAGAAATGAGAGGGCATAGAAAACCCACACACCAATATAGTTTTGACACTTCTCTATGTGTGGAATGCCCTCGCTACATTTTTCTAAGCATGTTTGTTCATGGTGCTTATGTTGCACAGTGCCAATAAAAAAAAGGTGGGCAATAATGTTTTTTATTTCTAACTTTTTTTTTTTACATCTGCTATGAAAATCAGGATTATTTATCCATCCATCCATTATCTTCCACCTGTTCCAGAGTTGGGTCGTGGGGCAGCACCTTGAGTAGGGAGGCCCAGACTTTTTCTTTCCACACCTATTTCTACCAAATCTTCTGGGAGGATTGCAAGCTTTCCCAGGCCTAACGAGAGACATAGTCTCTCCAGCACGTCCTGGATCTTCCTCTGTGTCTCTTCCCAGTGGGACATGCCTGAAGCATCTCCCTAGGGAGGCATCCTTACCAGATGCCTGAACCACTTCAGCTGGCTCCTCTCGATGTGGAGGAGCAGCGGCTCTACTCTGAAGACGTCCACATGCTCCATCCAAACGGGTGAAATGGGCTTTCATTATCGCAGTTGCATGACCAAAATTGTGTTATTATTTTCGCAGTTTTTAGTCTTCTTGTCACAACCCGACTGGAGAACTTTTCACCCTTCTCCGCAAAAGAAATTATAATGTGATTCATCAGACGTTTGTGGACGTGTTTGTTTATGCTAAAAATGCATTTTCTTCAACTACTTCCAGAATCCAACTGTTGACCCTGGAAGCAGACATTTATTAAGCTCGTCAAACAGCAAAAAACTCATTGATGGAGATAAAACAGACATTGCGCTAAGAGGAATTTGTCTACCAAAACCTGGAGTGTTTTAACTGGGACAGATGCATGGCCAAAATAATATCTGACTTATTTTCTGGAGTATAGACTCCAGCAGGAAGAAACCCTGGGGGTGGCTGTGGTGCAGCGGTAGGGCAGCCAACTTGGGACCAGAAAGACAGGTTGGAAAACGAATGTTGAACAATAACATGAATGCACATCGACTATTCAGCTTTGGATAGAGTTTACTGGACCCTTGAGTCTCTCCTGGATAGCTGATCTTCTCCCCCCCTATGGAGAAAACTTGTTTTGACCGCTTATATCCAGGATCTCCTTTGTGGCCATGGTTGAGGTTAGGTTGACCGTTCAACAGATAACTTCTACATCTACAACTTCTAACTACATCTCAAGTCTCTCTTCACCACAACAAACTGGTATGGAGTCCACAAAACTGTAGAAGCTGCATCGATATGTCAAGCTCCATTCTTCTACCACTCATGAAGATACTTGAACTTCTCCTTTTAACTTCTCGCAAAATCAAGATTATCTGTTTGTTTAATTGGTCTGATTTATGTTTCTCTTAGCCAAATAAATCAATCAATTTTTTCTTTTATAGCCCATGTCAATGTGCCCCAGGGAAGATAAAACACTGTATAAGCCCAGGCCATTCACAAGGGAACACTGTCACAGAGAGACCCACTTGCTTTTTCTTGTCTCATTATTAACAGGAAATGCTTAGAATAATCTCTCATCCTCAGCAGAAACATGGCGTTCACTCCTCAACATGGGGTGAACAGTTTAGAGAAGATAAGTCTGACCCCAGGAGAGATACTAACAGAAATGTAAACAATTTTCAACAATCTTCAACTGGTGTGGGCTTTTAGGAACTAGACGTTTGGCTTTGAATGTGTGGCTAAGCTACTAAAAAATGCAGAGAGAACAGGAAGAGTAAAGCAAAGAAAAAAGGCAGGAATGATTTTCTTCCTCTAATGTTTGACAGCATTAGAGACAACGAAACTACATCAATTTGTCTGCAAATTTAAAATCAGCCCTGCTACATACTTTTTGATTTTATAAATCTAATGTTGAAATTTAAAAACACTGCAGACATTTTTCTCAACATATTTCCAAAGTCTTAAATAATGGCATGAATAATAATTGGAAAAGGGAAGATGGCTTTTTTTGTGTGCCGTCAGTGGCAACAGGAGATTTAGACTTTTGATAGCATCTCTGGTGGTGTTCCAGCGCCACTCAGCAGCCGGCGGTTTGAGGTTTGACACAGTCGTTTGTCATAATATCTGCCGCGGAACGACGTCCTGCAAAAATACTAAAAGTATTTTACCCATGTTGTTAATATCACAAGCTGAGCTGTCTGCTGATATTTTTGGCAAAATGCTGAAAAATGTCAAACAGCTTTCCAAGAACACCATCTCTTATCTGCTCCAAATTGTTTCCCAACACAAATGTAAACACTGCTGCTGATGATACTGTGACTTTTATTTATTATTTAATTAAACCTTTATTTAACCAGATAAAAACCCATTGAGATCAAGACCTCTTTCACAAGGGTGACCTGACCAAGATAGGCAGCAGCACATATCACAGTAGAAAATATAAGAAAACAAAATTACAATATATACATTAAAACAACCAACAATTTGAAAATGAAAAACAATGTTATGACAATGACAATCAAATACCATGAACAATTTAGGATTTAAAACACAGGCATTGTTGACATGATAATCGTTGTCGTTCTTTTAAAATCTTTCAAAAAGCACTCAGTGGAATGAACAAGGCATTCCAAGCAAAGGGGGCAGAAAAACTAAAAGCTTTCTTTCTCTTTTCAGTTCGCACACAAGGAACATAGAGGTGGAAACGATCCTTTGAGCGCAGGGCATAAATGCTGTCTGTTCTCTGAATAAAAGTGCATAGATAATTAGGAAGCAGGCCTGTTAGAGACTTAAACACCAGGGTCATCCAGTGTGTATATCGCCTGATATGCAGGGAGGACATGCCAGCTTTTGCATACAGATCACAATGATGCGTGAGTTGGCTGCAACCAGTGATGAACCTCAGTGCACAATGATACACTGGTGTCAAGGACTGTATATACTTATATATTCAGTTTATCTTTTTACAAAGTAGAACAGACTTTTTTGGGGGGGGTTTGGGCCTATGAGGTTGCTTGCTTTCAGAGACACAAGCTGAGGCATGTCTGTCTTCTAAGCTTTTTGTTAACTTTGCAAAGCTTCTTTTACCCAAAAAAACCTAAGGTGTAGTTGAAACAGCATCTTAATGCCAGGGGCTTAAAACAAACTGTCTTCAACCTGAAGTTTTACCAAAGTAAAGCATTTATATGCCAGCCACAGATAGAATTGAAGACCTAGCATTCCTTAAAGGGATCCACGAAAACTTGTATTATTATTATTATTATTATTATTATTATTATAAACATTTGCTTAAACTGTAAAATAAGGACTGTAATAATACTGTAGGCTGATAAGTTTTTATGAATAAAAGATATATATTGTCACAAGGAAGGCGTCATTTTATATAAGCTAAAAATATTAATTCAGTGCTATAATGCAAAAGCCAACAGGATGGATGGATGGACGGATGGATGGATGGATGGATGGATGGATGGATGCTGCACTATTGCATAGATTTCTGTTTAGCTGTGATTTTTTTTACTTCACTGTGATTTTTAGTTTTTGTTTTAGTTCATTTTTTCGTTTTTAACTACCCTTTTCCTCCAAAGAAAAAAAAAAGGTTATATTCATTTTGTGAGGTTTAAATGACTATATCTTCATCTGAAATCTGAATATTGCTCCTTTTAAAGTAAGAAAAAAATAATTGTTTTAATTTCAATGTAGCTGATCTGTATGTCACTGTTTGGGGAGAATTTCAATGCTGTCAACCCTCCATTCTGAGAGGAATAAGCTAAGATAATGAAACAAAGCAGTTTTACTGTAACAGAAAATCTAAATATTGTGATCTACAATAATCCATAGACCCTAACATTACCATTTTCTGTCACTCTGCTTGTAAATTTGCTTCTTCAGCCTTCAGTTTCAAAAAGGCCACTTGTGTAAACTTTGTGGACCCTCAGGGATAATTGCTGAATTAGTGTGTTCCTGCTGGCCTTGTGCTAATATGACCACATTTGTTCCATATGCATGAAGGGCTCAGCTTCCTCCCTCTCACAAGCTGAAGTAGCAAGTAGGTTTTTTTTTAGCTTTTTGAGTCACAGCAGAGCTGCTTGTTGAACTTGTGAGTCATGAGGTGTGTGTGTGTGTGTGTGTGTGTATGTGTGTATTTTAATGGTAAAAAAAACATTGAAATTAGACTGACTTTCTGTTTCTTTCTGCAGTTAAAGCTCTGATTCACTAAGATCAGTTGAGTGATGACCATATGAAGAAACTACATGGAAGCTTGCACATACATGCTCAGTTGCTGGGTGTGTGTGTGTGTGTGTTAAGCCAAGTGAGTCCAGACCAGGAAGAATAGATGTGAAAAACAGAATAATAAACAGGGGAAATAAAGAAGCCAGCCAAGATCTGATAAATTTCCTTAGAGAAACAAAGGGATCCTAAAGGGTTTCCACACAACTTTTTTGCTTTCATTGCTATTTAGAAACAAATGTTTTGCCACCGAATACAGCATTCAGTGGAAAAGGCACATTTGAACAGCGAAAAGGAGCACAATTACAGTAAAACATGAGCATTTATCATCAGTTTAATGCCTTTTTGTTGTGTTTGTGTGCCTGCAGGTGCTCCAGTTCCCCAGCCAGGTGGTTTATAACCGCGTAGGGAAGTGCGGCAGCCGGACGGTGGTGATCTTACTGAGGCTACTGGCTGAAAAACATCAATTCAGCCTGATCTCTTCTGATATTCACAATAAAACACGCCTCACAAAACATGAGCAGGTAATTTCAGAATGATGTAGAGACCCTCAATTTAATTTTTTTTGCTAATGGTGAACTATATAAACTCTATGGACAAATACATATAAGAATGCCTTACCTGTAAATGAATGAGAGAGAATGTGTAACTGTTTATTGTATGTATTGTATGTATTGTATGTCAGTTTGCAAATTTGTTCGTTATAAAAGAAAACAATATCAAAAACTGGTGCTAACTTAGTGCTGTACAAGATCAATATATATCGTGATACAAAAGGTTTCATAAACGGTGATATGAAATTTGAAAAAATGATCAACATGCTTTACATCAGTGCTTGATGACGTACACCACAAGCTCAGTGCTGCCGCTTTGTTACACTATGCTAACCCTACCAGTGTTAACTACAACATATATCAGCACTAAAATAAGATCAGTAGCGGTGAGTGAACAAACATTCACAGTTGGAAAAAGAAGCACAATAAATAGTTAAAAAAGGAAAGTGATGTAGATGAGGTCCGGATATTGAAGGTCTAATAAACTCCAGCTTTCAGCTTGCTGTAAAATGTGCCGGAGAGAACATGTTAAGTCCGTTCCACCATCTGATAAAGTTTCAATCGATAGAACATTCTGAGTGTATGAAAATGAAGTGCCCTAAAAGTTCAAGCCGTCTTCCAGAAAAAAACAATGTTTTCATTATGGTGACAGTATGGGAACATAGTCAAAGTAAACAGTTTGCAGTTACAATACTTTCAGCCATGTCCTATTCCATGAAACTCACCTAACTCATTTGGAAGGCATCAAGAATGTATACAGTAACATAAAATAGTGAAAATTAGTTACATTTTAATTTTGTTATTTTTTTTGTGCTGAGTCAGCATATTTTAGTTGAACCTCAAACATAACATTCCTGCTGTGAAAAGGAAATAAATAGAATTACTCAAAAATTTCAATGGGATTGAACACAGCAGATTTTTGATCCCTCAGAACTGTCATTGTGCACACTGTCTGTCATGTGGGCAATTTTCCGTACGAGGGAGCAACTTATTCTTGTGTTCGTGTGGGAGTATTGAATGAATATTGCATATTGTATATTACTGTAGGAGGAGAATCAGACACCTGTACAGGAAACAAGACAAAAAGGCAGCTTGGATCCAAGATGGCCGACTTCCTGTGGTATTTGGACCATGGCTCCAAGAGACTTTTATAAAAGTCTTGATAAGTTAGACGTGTGCTGAAATTCATAACTGTCAGTGGCTTGGGGCTGATTTTTTAAAATATTGTAGGGGGCGCTATGGAGTAATTAGGCCACGCCCACCAATTGTCACACCACACTACTGTTTGAGGCCGGAAAAAGGATCCATCACGGGCGATTTGGTGCAGATTGGCTAAAATATGTAGACTTTAGAGCCAAACATAATTCAACAGCGTGACGCCTGACTTTGCCACTCCACCACAACCACGACTTCCAGCCAAAAGTCTTGGTGTTTGAAACCAAGTCAAACCAACTTGTTATCTGTGTTCTGACACAATTTCATGTTTAATAGGTCAAGTTGGTCAGAGATGGACCATTCCAAGCAAAAAAAAAAGTCACTTCCTGTCCTCAGGGGGCGGGGCTTTGATGTGGTCATCATATGACCACATGGTATTGTCAGGCATCCCACAGGGATGACTCACAGTGAGCTTGGTGTAATTCAGACATTCTGTGTGAAAGTTGCAGCGTTTCGAAAATGACGGCGAGAAGGTCAACTTTGACTCCTGGCCACGCCCCCTTAACATGCTCAAAAACTCACCGTTTTGATAACTTTTAATCCTCCATGTATCGAATGATTCACATACTGTTATAACGCTACCGCTTAAATCTACTGCTTAGATATTTCTCTGAACAGCGCAGCAAGGCTAAATTTATACTGCTTAAATCATAAGCCAATATTAAAGCGGTTACTTGTTTACCCATTCATCAAACCCTGACCAGTCGGTACATCTCTGCACATAAAACATACTGTACCAATGAAAAGTCAAAGAAAGGCTCGCCAGAAAAAGTGTGAACATCGCTGTGTTCTAACAGGGTTGTGTTTGTGTGAAAATCCATTAAATGGGTCTTAATTGTGTGCTTATTTGCCTGTGTGCTTTAGTAGGTGTTGACTTATGCAGATGCACGTCGCCTGTGTTTAAGGATCCTGGTCTCGTCAGCTGTGGTTCTGGCTCAGCACTGCAGGCTTTTGGACCATTTTTCTTTCTGCCTCGTTCAGTGGTGCCTTAATTGGTTTGCCCAGGGTCAGTACCTTGTGCGTAATGGAGACTTACCCATCAGAAAGTTTGCAGTTTTTTGTTTTTTTTTTACTTGAAGACACATCCCTCCTTTAGAGTATTCAGGGAGCAGACTTAGTGAGAGGAAAATGTAAGACACTTTCAAAGAAAACAATGTTAAAGCCTCAATTAAAACTTCTAGAAAGACAAAGATATGTTGTGCACGTGTTTGCATTAATGAAAAACTTGTTCCGGTTTCTTATAAAAAATTACCAATAAATCTGTAGTGATTATTAAACACCAGCCCTCTCATCAACATGTTGCTTTTGGACACTTAGAATGTCAGGACATTAATTTATATAGTGCCACCAGTGGTGGGCACAGTTCTTCTACCACTAATATAACTAGCTTCTCATTGAGCAGATTAACCTTTATGTTAACTTCAGAATCAGAATACTTTAATGATCCCTGGGGGGAAATTGCAATTATTACAGTTGCAGCCGTTCAAGTAAGCATTAGAGTTGAAATATAAAGGAAGAAATATAGCACACAAGGAAGAAATAAGTATAAAAACTCTGGAGAGCCAGATGAACATAGAAAACAATGAGCATTCTGTAGCGTCTATACAATTAAAAAGAAATAATAACAGTGTAAATAGAAATAATAACAGTGTAGATAGAAATAACAGTATTAATAGAAATAACAACAGAAATAGAAAATTTTGGAAACAGAAGTTAGACAGAGCTTTAATGCTGGTTTGGTTCGGCCGATTTGCCAGAGATGATCACACCCAGCTTCAAATTAAACCAATAAAACTAACAACAGGTCTGTGTCAGTCCCATGGAGCTAACTTTTTGGTTAGCTGTGCCCACCACTGCACTCTAGCAACTCATTGTTTTCTCCAAATTCAAGCGGGTATTTTCCCGGTATTCAAATGGGTTTTAAGAAGGCACACCAAAACCAAAAGTCATAACAGAATTTCATCTACTGACGGTTGCCATGAGTATGCACTTTCTTTAATCAAACATGTTCTTCTACTGCATCTTGACAGACAGTTTTACCAACTGTGGGTGGTTCCAAAGACAATACAATGACTGTATAACTCTGCCACACCCTATTGACATGGCCCCAGCAGTGTGCCCATATGCTGCCAATCATTGGAACACAGTCCAATGGTTTTCAGTCTATCAGTGGGTGTATTTACTTTTTATGAAGTGTATAGATGAACAGAGTTAGGTTGAATTTAGGGTAGCAGTGACTGGAAGCTGTCTGCAGTTTTAGCTCCTAATTTATTTCCTCTGATGAGTCTTGTGAGGACACCACCGGGAGCGCTCAATGAGGAGGGGGTGGGCTGTTGCAGGTATGACTGGAATCCTTCACTTTCTCCCTGTGGCTTTTCCTGCTAAATGATGAGTCCGACCAGACAGACAGGGGAGTGGGTCAACAAACACACTCAGAAAATCACCAAATGTGCCAAAAATCCCTCTGAACATCGTCAGCATGGCAGGGGACAACAAAATGATCATTTTTATCATGTTTTTTTTTACAGAACAAATGTTTTAGATGTTAGTGAGCAAAAGATGATTAGTGAAAGCTTTGCATTTTTCAGTAGAAGAAATCCATGGAGGGTGGAAACAGAGTGAGTGGAAATCTACTGGGTTTGAAGAAAACGGGAGGGTGTGAAACCTAAATCTGACTGGTGCCTTTTATTAACATGATTTGTGGACATTAAAAAAAAAACATTTTGCTGCTGCTATCCAGTCAGTGCTGCTGTGACATAACAGGTGCTCAGATAAGAGTTGGATATACAATATAGGACTTTTGGCAAAGAAAGGTATCAAAGAAGTATTGACAAGCAAAATAGAGAAATGATTCCATGACTCTACAGCAGAAAAGTCTTGAGAATTAAGAAAAACAATCTTTCTTTGAGTTTTGTTGGATGTCATTTTTCTTTTGTTTTGTTTTTGTTTTTGTTTTTCTAAACCCAGGGAAAATAATTCATACAGTTTGTCTTTTTCTGCCTCGGAGCCGGTAGATTTGGTTCCAGATCAGCGCTTCATTGAAAGAGTTCTGGCTCATTAAAAAGGCAAATACTGCAGCACTTCTGATTCTCATCCAAAAGCTAACACGCCAAGAGGAAATATTTATCTTATCAAGAAATCACCTTGATAATTAGTTACATTACTGCTTTCTTTAAGCACGCACACAGCTTGAGAATTTGTGAACCTTTAAGAATTTTCAGGATTTTTGCATAAAATGATCTAAAATCGTCAAATTTTCTTATAAGTTACAAAAGACAAGGAGAACCTGCTTAAGCAAATTATACACAGTTGTAAAGTATGGAAAATAATTATTTATTGGGACAACTGATCTAAGTTTGGTAAATGTTAAAACAAGATGCATATTTCTTGTAGGCCTGTGAATATAAATAAAGGCACAATCAAAAATTTGTAAAGGCTAAAACGATTAATTTCACAAAATGATCACAACTTTGACATTTGGTTCTACTGCAATGAGGTCAGTCTGTAAGTTAAACTCGACGGACAACATTTGAAATCCATGGCCTAAAACAGATGTGTCACTAAACACAAAATCACGTTCCTAATCTTATTTATACAACCGAGCACAGCTAACAAATAACTGAGCTCTACGTGGTATTTTGTGCATAGAAACAGCATTTTAACACATCCTCTAAACACTGAAAAGTACTACGTGTACGACTGACTAAATGTGAAACAAATAATACAGAAATACTATTAAAAGTAAAAGTAAGAGAGTTTTACTTTGCTCCAGTTTTGTTGCAGAGATGTAAGTTACATCATATACAGTATTATGTAACATTTCTCCAATATGAAGGTATTTAGGCAATGTGTTGGATGCAGCTGCACTGTCCTCAGTCAGAGATGAGTGGATATGGTGTATTTTGGCTCGAGATCACTCGTTTCCTCATGCCGACCCTTTCATTTTTTTCCTTCAAAGGATAAAAGTCTTAAATTACATCTTTTAAAAGGTGAATTTTCTGGTTATTAACACAAGAAAGAGGAATTTGGGAATGGACATTGCAATAGAAGAAAACATTGCATTTGCGTGACATTTTTTTTTTTTACTAGAAATGAAATCGATCTGGTTTCATCAAGATACACTTTAAACCACAGCTGATGCAATGTTATGGCCAAACTGAGTTTTACTTATGTTTAAAATTTAGATATTCAACCTCTGATCATCTAAACTCATGGTTTAATGTGAATAATGGTGTAATGCAAGAATGGTTTTGGTTGATTTATTTTCTCATCAGTTTCACTTGTCAGGATTGTCTAAACCAATGGTTTTCAAACTTTGTAGCTGCAGCTGCAGAAACTTCTGACTTCAGATATTACGTATACTTTGCTAATAACTCTGTTAAACATGGACATAAGTAAACCTAACCTAACCACACTTGATTCTTCATGACCCACAGAGGGGTCCTGACCCCAACTTTGGGAACCACATGTCTAAACTTTTAACATTTAATGATAGTTTATTGAAGAGTTTTGTGTTTTTCTCCACAGATGGATCTGATGAAGAACATCAGTCAGATCCCTCAACCATTTCTCTACACGCGACATGTTCACTTCCTCAACTTTACCAGGTACGATGCAGTGGTGCAGTGGTGCAGTGGTATACAGAAACTTATCAATAGTTTCTAAATGTTTGCAGTTTGTCATAATCTACTTTGTTTTATTTTCTTGTCAGGTTCAAAATAAACCAGCCTGTTTATATCAACATTATCCGTGACCCCATAAACCGGTTCCTCTCCAACTATTTCTTCCGTCGCTTTGGCGACTGGAGGGGGGAGCAGAACCACCTGATCCGAACTCCAGGGATGAAGGATGATGAGCGATACCTGGTTAGTCTTTTGTGTTGTTACGCTGCAGCTGTAACAATGATTACTGGCAATAAATATGATGCTGTTAGAAAGTCTGTTAATTTTATTTTTTAAATGGTGCCACATTTGTAAAGAACATGCATTTGTGGGATGAGCAGTGGAGCTGAGTATGTGAGTAACTCTTCTCTTTGCCTGAGAGCAATGTTAGTGGGTGCAGTTCTACATTCAAACACTAGAGGCGCTAATGAGTCAAATAGGAAAGTCCAGCATGAATCTTAATGGCCCCCAACCAGAAAAATTCTAGATCCACCACTGGTTACAACAAAGAAATAATCTACCAAACACAAATGTACCTACGTTTTGTGCAAAATCTATAAGGCTTGGTCAAGGCTGCCTAACTGAATTGGGATAAAACAGACAATAAAACAACTTTTGCCACCATTGTGTTTTAGCTTCTGTTCTGTTACTTTTAGCTTTTTTTGTTAGCGTTAACTTGTACTTTCAGCTTTTAGCTGATATTTTGTTGCTATTCATTTTTAGCTATGCTGTTTTTAGCTTTTAGCTAGCATTCTGCTTCTTTTAGCTTTAACATCACAGTTTCACCTTCATCAAACTTCAGCAGACATTCAAATTCTATTTTTCTATTTACCATTTTGTTGTAATTAAACCTTTTCTAGTGCAAACTTTTTTTATTTCAGTTTTTATGGAGCCAAAAATACTTTATTTTTTAAGCATTCTTCTCGCATATCCGCCTTTCGTCCCAGCTTCTTATTAGCCATGTCTAAATCAGTTCTAAAGATGATTACTGTATTGTTTGAAATGCTGAAGCGTTTAGTTTGTTTGGCACATGAATGATTTGACAGAGTCATTTCAGGACTTAATAGAAACAGATGTTACCTTAGCATAAAGCTCAGCCGAGCCATGAACAGAAATAAACGTCATTATTAGCGTTTTATTCCGGTGTGGTGTATTTAACAACCCAACAACCCACAAGATGCTCTGGTGCTGATAAATACTGTACATATCGGATGTTAAAAGGTGCTCTTTGAAAATGCTGCACGTAGAGTTTAATGTCAACCCAATATGATTTCAATTACAGACCTGATTTAGCTCGTGACAAACTCAGCATCCAACAGCTGCTTTGAAGAGTTGTTTATCATCGCGCTATCATAAAACCAAGACATCCTAAATGCTGCAATCCATACACTTGAGTGATTCCTTTTTTTCTGCTTTTTCTGCTAAAAAATAATTATATCTGATAATAAATTGCATAAATCAAACAATTTGCAGTGAAGGAATGCTATAAATGTGGATGATTCAGTAAAAAAAAAAAGTAAAACCTCACATTTTTAGGAAGGTAAATTACAACCGAACTCTTCTAACGTGTTTTGGACTTAAAATAATTATCCAGCGATTCCTCCTGGAGTCCTCTCTGCTGTCAGGACCCATGAGAGCTGTGCAGGTCTAACAGTCTGACTCCAGTTTGACTGGCTGTAATTAAGTATTGCACTGCTTTCCCTGGAGTTTCGGAGCATGTGAGTTGAGTTATTAAAGTATGCAGAGCACAGGGGCCCCCTTGCTGCAGTCAAAGGGGAGGAGGAAGCTGTGTTTTTACCTGTGTGTGTTTTCCTTTGAATCAAAGCACAAAAAGTGATACCAGAGCAGGAAATGAATTCTTCCTGTGCTGCTATTCTTGATGTGTTTTTTTTTTCTTTTATGGTGACCTAAATTACTGTACCTCACCAACAAAAGTACACGTTCTGGTGTTTGTTGGATAGGTGCATAAATGCCACATTATTGTGTGGTGGATACAGCTGAAAAACCATCTGAACCACAAAATGTGACTGGCTCTGTAAGGATACGCATGGTGAGTGTGAGCTCAGACAGACTGCTCAGCCAGTCCTTTAGCCCGCATGTGTGTCAAACTCAAGGCCCGTGGGCCAAATGTGGCCCTCCGCTGTGTTTTATGTGGCCCGCGAGAGCTTCAAACATGTGTTAATGTCTTAAAATTAGCTGCATTAAAGCCAGCATTAGCCACAAACTACATCTCCCATAATGTATGTCGATTATTTTACCTACAAAATGACGGCAGGTGCACAGGGTTCAAAAGGAGTTGTTGAAACTTGCGTCTAAAATCTCAATTTCACTGCATTTTTGTTGGCTACTTTTGATGCAGTGGGAAGTGGGAAACTGCAAGTTGTAAATTTAAACAGAAATTTAGAAAGTCATAAAGTGGGAGAGTTAAGAATTCAAGAAGGCAGTTACTCACCCCAACTCAACAGAGTAAAACAGTCTTACTTTTACTTGTGATAGTATTTCTGTATTATTTATTTTGCATTTAGTCAGTCGTACACGTAGTACTTTTCAGTGTTTACAGTACAAATAATACACGTCCTGACAAGTGTGGATTTCCAAAGTGTCCATCAGCAGGGGTTTCCCACCGTGTCAACAATCAGAGCTCTGAGTATTGGATAAACGCTCAGCCTGGTCAGCGTCAGGCCTCCCTGCTGCTGCCCTCGCTGTACCTGAGAGGTGTCAATAAAAGAGCTCTGTCAGTCGGCTCGCACCCAACCTAAGGAAGCCGAGGCACATGTTGCTGAGACATTCCTGTGGTCGGCATGGATTTTCCGTCAGTCTCCCCACACCCCTTTTTTTACATTCACACACACTGCACTTAACAGAGGCATGCAGCGGTCATTCCAACTCCTGATGTATACAAACTCACACAAACATGTGGCCTTTGAGCACAGGGCCTGTTACAGACATGCATTGTGAATCTTTCTATAAATGTACATGTTACTGCCTTAATCTTGTCAATTAGAAAAGGTAGTTAAGCTGTTTTAATGTGCGGTTCTGTGGAAACTCTATGAACAATAAACATTTTACCTGTTGCAGGTAGCTTTTTGAATAACCTCACTATGAAGAAATAAAGTTTTGTTTTGACCAGATTTATGATTTAGTGGCTTCTTATAAAGTCTGGGATATTTAGATGTGTTTCAGTGAAAAAGATTGCTAAATAGGAAACTGATGCATTATTTTTAACCAAAAAATAAAATGATGCATTATCACATTAACACAGCTGGTGCTTACCGGAAACAAATATTTTTAATGCGGTAATGCTGTTCTGTTTTTTTTTACGTCTATTGCACACTGGCTATAAAAACACACACACTGACAAACCCAGTGGTCACAGGGGGTGGGATATTGATCACTATTGGCTTTAAATGGCCAGCATGGCACGTCTCAACCAATGAGAGCCTTTGTTGTTGGGTCGTTGCCTGGCAACGCTCATATGAATGTATCAGAAAATGAGCGGCAAGAACAGAAACATGGTGGAAGTCACTGGGCTTTTGTTTTAAAACTCTTCCAGGCTGGATATAAGTTATCTATGAGAACTGCAACACTAAAGTGTCTTACTGAAGGAGTTTGAGCCTGAAATATAACTCAAATTCAAATCATACATCAGAACAAACAGATGCTTTGAACCTTTTTTACATAAAACAATACCTTAATGGCGGCACGGTGGCTTAGATGGTAGAGCTGACGCCTCTCAGCAAGAAGGTCGCCAGTTCAAATCCCGGCTCGTGGACCTTTCTGGGTGGAGTTTGCATGTTCTCTCCGTGCATCATGGGTTCTCCGGGTACTCCAGCTTCCTCCCACAGACCAAAAACATGACTGTTAGGTTGATTGATAACTCTAAATTGTCCCTA
>JARVGW010000086.1:12095242-12111340 GCA_031762495.1 Anablepsoides rubrolineatus | reverse complement strand
ATTTGACATAGTTACTTTATTTTAGTATAAATTTGGAATATAGGCTTGGAAAGCACATAACATCGCCCCTTTAAGTTGTCTTGAGACTAATAGCGCTTAGTTTTAATTAATAAGTTTGCTAATTAGGGAAATTGACACAATCCCTTTTTTTTTTTTACCAAATAAGAAATTATATGTACATTATGTTAAGTTGTGGTAAAATATTTCAACACAGTTCAGTAAAAGGATTCCATCACAAGTTATTGTACATTGAGAATGTAGCCAAAAGTGACCTAAATCCAATTTCCTTTGCCCATATACAAACCATATCAGACATTTTATGGCAGGCTGAAAAAAATATATATTTTTTTCAAATCCAATCACACTCTTTTTTATAAGTGGTACTAGATTGGATACATTCCCAATGTTTATCGAACAGCAAATCTCAGAGGTAGTGGTACACAGAGATAGCTTAGTTGGCTCTGATTGTGCAACACTTTCAGAATCAACACACACATGCCGACACATGTAACTGTGGACAGTTCATATTGGAGTCAGATAATTGTTACATTTAAAACGATGTGAACCACCCGCGGAAAAAGAAACTTAAAATAGAGCATTAAGACTTGCACTGTGAAATGTAGCCTGAAGTTTATAGCTTACTATTGTAAAAAAAACAAACTGGTTTTATCAGACAAAATTCCCACAGTAACCAAAAATGGTGAGGTGTCATTTAAAATGACACATACATCATTTCACACAAACAAGTGCACATATTATAGAAGGCTTTACTGGAATAAATCATGTCTTAACAGGACTTTACATTCACTGATTACACAACCAAACAACATGTCCTAATCAACATTGCTCTCATTTATGAAGCATTATAAATTTAATTAAGTGAATTTTTTTATAAGACACAGGAAAGGATTTATAATGAGTTCATGAAAAACATGTGGCTCAAATATTTTGAACCGCATCTTCGTTAACATCGTTCATGATATCAGCCGACAGAAGAGATGCACATAGGAGCCAGATTATTAGCAAGAACGGAAATTAAAAACAGAACTGTGTTTCAAACAAATGGTAAGTAACTCCCACGGTTACTTACTTAATGCAGACTTCTGGTCCATGTAACAAGAATCTGTGTAAATGTTTGTGTTGTGGATCCTGTTTCTGCTGCCCTCCTCTGGCAGAATCAGTTACTACAGCTTTACATGATGCAGAATCACAGATTTCTAGATTTGCTGCTAAATTTGTTGAACCTTTAGAAGCTTAGGCGGATTTTTGATGATGTCAGAAGAGACCTGAATCGTTCCTTTTAGAATACTGAATAGAATATTTGTATAAAAATGAGTTGGGGCTTATATCAGAGAAGGAAAGACTTCCTGAAAAAACTTGTTGTATCTGGGTCACTTCCTGCATTTTTCTGTGACTTTAGCTGTTTATCATTTTTGTTTTGGCTTCTGATTTTGCTTTAAAGGGATTTGAAAAGTCTCCCACTGGTTAGGGGTGTGTTTCGGTGTGTTAAATGTACTGTGACATTGTTACATAACTTGAGGTTCTTTGAAAATCCCTGCATGTTGCTCACAGTGACAAACTAAAATAATGTTTGTACAGGGCAATAAATAAACGTTTGTTTTTTGTTGCTGCTTTTCATTCTGATCTGCTGCCATCTGGATCAGGACAGGCTGAGGCGAGAGGTTAAAGCAGAAAATAAACCACATAAAGTGAAGGATAAGACCAGAACGCCTCACATGACTCATTCTGGATACAAATGTTGAAAATAAGATGAAGAAACTCAGACATTGGGTTAACAATGCTATGATGTCTAACTCTTTCTGACTGATGGGGGGAAAAAAGGATTTTAGTTGTTTGTGCTGAAGCAAAAAAACAACTGGACAATCTGCAACAAACAAAGAAAAAAAATTAAAAAAAGAGAAAGTTTTGAGCAGCGGAGAGGGAAACATTACAAAAAAATCTCCAGATGTTGCCATGAATGTTCTGAGATGTCGTGTTTGAAGCTTAGCAGCTGCTAAAAGATGATCTCTAAAAGATGAACTCTGATCTCTGTGGATCAATGTAGAGTTGTTACTTTTCCCGTTCCTGATATCCCTGTTGTGTCCGTGTGAAGACTCCAGTAATTTTACTTGCCTGTGATCTGTTCTTCTTGACAGTCATGAGAAAACAAAGTTTAAACTTCTAACAAACACTGTTATATTCCCACTGAAACAAACCATTAATAAGAACATAAAAGAAAAATCAAACCTCTCTTCAGCTCTATTAAACAACATTTCAGTATAAATCTGTGTATGATTCGTTCTTTAGTTTGGTCCTTTCAAAATAAAATTGCAAAAAAGAAAACAACTATGTTGTTTTTTTGTTTTGTTTTTTTTGTTTTTAAAACCTAAATGTAAAAATGTAAAATTGAACTAATAAAAAATCCACAGTGTTTGACTTTTGTTTAGTTTAGCTAAATGCTAAAAAAATACTGTATGTGGTTGTTTTAATATGATACCAGAAATGACAGAAGTCAACAGAGAAAAAGACCAAAAGAAAAAAAAAACATTCTTGAAGATACTGGCAACCGCTGCACTCGAACCTTATTCTGCATAACGTTTTGTTCACAGTAAGATCGACTTTTGTCAGTTTCTAAAGTGCTCAGTGAAACCCTAATGCGTCAGGAGATTTCTGCCAAGAAGTCACAAATGCGCTAAAAATATATAAAGCTAGTTCTTGCTTTAACCATTAAAAAATAAATAAATCTTTTTTATCAGTTTTGCTATTGTTGTTTTTTAAATTTAGTTTAAAACTAAATAAATAAAAAAACACCCTTTTTTATATTTTAGTTTTGAAACTAAAAAAACAAAAACACAGAACGAACCACACACAGATTAATATTATAAATCCTTTAAAAAATGATGGAAAAACAAATTCCATTTTATGATAATGATCAAAAGCATTTATTAGATTTCTTTTCTTATCTTCCCTCCAGCTTTCTGAGACTTCTATAGTGCCCCCTGGTGGCCCCTACTTTGAAAAGCACTGACTTAGTGTTTTATTAGTTGCATTAATTTGTTTTATTGGATCCTTCCCTTAATGTTTATTTATTTATTTATTTATTTATTTATTTATTTATTTATTTATTTATTCATGAGAAACACTTTGTGAGGGCTATCTGTGAAGTAAAGTAAGTAAAGTTTACTTACTTTACATTTGGGACTGACAATAAAGTTAATTCCATTGTAATTTTCAAGTGGTTGGGATTTAAGGTTATAGGGGCCCACATGTAATAAAAATATATCCCACTGGTCGGATTTCTTGTTACAAAGAATAAACACATAAAAAAGCAGCAGAAATGTGTTAAGCAGCTCAGTATTCAATCTTCACACCATTTTTTCTTATTATTTTCCACTTGAATAAACTTTATGTTAAATTTGAACAAAAAGAGTATAAAATAAACACTCCAACATGAACACGTGATCTTTACTCTTCTTTGCTTTCAGTCATGTTTCCAGGTCTGCCTGAGCTTCGTCTCTGTGATGGACTGAGTCGTCCTCAGTGCCGACTTTGACAAATCTCTCTGCTTTACAAACTAATGGGGGAGAAATCTGAAAGTGTCCCTTCACTTTCAGTCCAACAGGTCTGTCATCTCCCTCTGCCCCGTCCTGCTCTGTGTGTGTTTATCTGCAGGGAGGGCGACAACAAGAAAAAGCTTCTTTTTGTGAACTCGTGCGTGGGGCTTACGTCACCTGACATGGATTTGAACTCAGTCCTTTAGTGGTTGTCCAGTTTTGTTTTGTTTTGTTTTTAATCTTTCTCCGTTTTGTTCTGGTTCCCACATTCAGACATGAAATCACCACATCTGTTTAGATTGCTTTAGCTTTGATCATCTTTATTCAATAAAATGCAGAGTTCTTCCAGGGTTCATGTATAAAGTGCTTCAAATGTTGCAATTTTCATGTTGTGCTTTTGGAACGTGTGGATCAGTTTTGAGTAAAGATGGCATTCTTTTTAAAAAACGGTTGTCGATTGTGTTGATTTCTTTGCTGGTCTTTTTCTCTCACGTTAATGTGTAATTTTTTAAAATCTACTATGTTCAAAATTTGAACATGTTTGCTCTTTAGAATCCAAATTATACTTTTAGAACAGTGTTGTATTTTCATCCTTTTCATTTCTCACATCATTATGTTGATTCTTGATAGTAAAAATGTATGTTTGACTGGTTCAAATCTTATCTTTCTGACTGCACTCAATTCATCCAGATAAAATCCTTCCATTCTCAGCCATCCCCCGTCTCCACTGGGGTGCCCCAAGGCTCTGTCCTTGGACCCCTTCTCTTCATAACTTACCTCCTTCTTCTAGGTTACGTTTTCCGCAAGTTTGGTGTCTGTTTCCACTGTTATGCCAATGACACACAGCTCTACCTGTCAACCAAGCCAAACTCTACACACCCTCCCTCCATCCTCTCTGACTGTCTCAGTGAACTCAATCACTGGTTTTCAGACGATTTCCTTCAGCTAAATAGTGATAAAACAGAAATCATCCTTGTCCTTACTTAGTGTCGGCACTAAAAATTTCATCTCAAAATCAAAAAATCTCCTTATCTCTATCAACAGCTTATCTGTTAACCCCCTCCCCTCAGGTCAAGAGTCTTGGTGTCATCCTCAACACCACTCTCTCCTTCACTGCTCACATCATTAATGTTACTCAGTCTGCCTACTTTCACCTCAGAAATATAAACCGTCTCAGTCCTTCTCTCACACCACAGCCATCCTTGTTCACAGTCTTGTAACCTCACGGATCAACTACCGTAACTCTCTTCTTTTTGTCCTCCCCAATAAATCCCTCCATAAACTTCAGATGGTGCAGACCTCAGCTGCACGTGTCATCACCCAAACCTCCTCCCATAACCACATCACTCCAGTCCTGCAGCAGCTCCACTGGCTCCCAGTCAAATCACGCATCATCTTCAAAATTTTACTTCACACGTTCAAAGCAATCCACCATCTTGCCCCTCCTTACATGTCCGACCTTGTATACATCCCCTCCCGCTCTCTCAGATCCTCTTCTTCTCTAAAACTTCCAATGCCTGCCTCTCCACCATGGGGAGCAGGGCCTTCACCTGCTCTGCACCTCTCCTCTGGAACCCTCTACCACCTGATATAAAAAACATCACCTCTCTCCCTGTGTTCAAGTCTGCTTTGAAAACACATCTCTTTAGATACGTAGCCATCTTTACTTCATTTGTGTACAATTCTCTGTAACTTATGCCTGCTTGTCTCTAACTGTATTTTCACACATTCTTCTATGATGTGTCTAATGCTGTAAGTGTCCTTGTGTGTCGTGAAAGGCGCCTTTCAAACAAAATGATTATTATTATTATTAGAAGTAAATAATTTTATGTAGACACTGCTGAATGTGTTAAAAAGCTGACACATTACAAAGCATAAAAACTCAGTTTTTATTGTATTTGAATTTATTTTGTGATTTATAAAGAAGAAATTATAAACAAGTGCAGCATGTTTCTCCACCTGAGGGGATGTGGTCTTTATTTTGACTCTCAAACTTTCAGTTTATTTAGGTGAAGAGCTCCCTCTAGTGGTCAACAACCCGTCATTGGAATGAGTGAAACTTGGCTGAACTAAATTTAAAACCCACAAAGAAACACTGTGCTGCCAAACTAAACTGATGGCTGTCTGCTTTATCTCCTTTCAGGACATAAATGTGTGCATTCTAGAGAACTACCCTGAGTGCTCCAACCCTCGGGTTTTCTACATCATTCCCTACTTCTGTGGACAACACCCTCAGTGCAGGTAGGTTCAGGGCTGTTTCAAATTAAAGTCACTTGTTTCTTTTAGGGAAAGCTCAAAGTTGTTGTTTCTCTCAGAGAGCCCGGTGTTTGGGCGTTGGAGAGGGCCAAACAGAACGTGGTGGAGAACTACCTTCTTGTTGGCGTCCTGGAGGAGCTGGAAGATGTTCTGCTCATGTTGGAGAGGCTTTTACCTCATTACTTCTCTGGAGTCCTCGATATCTATAAGAGCCCAGGTTGGTCCACACTGCCTTAAATAAAAAAAATTTCATTTAGTGAATTATTCTTTAGAAAACACAAGAAAATGGCACATAGATCAGGGATGCAAACCAAAACTAAACACGTACTTTAGGAAGCTAAGGCTCAACAGAATAAAACGTCTTAAGTGCAGACTCCTGTGTAGTTGTGGTTCTGGTAAAAAGTCGCTGTTGTTTATGTGTTTGTGACTTCACTAAACTTCTCATATTTAGCTTTGTGCAACATGTTGTAGTGGCGAGTGGCCAGTCTGGTGACATAGGAATACAAAATATTCTCATTGCCACGCATTATATATCACGTGTCCATGCATTATCTTCTTATGGCCATCTCATAACCACACATTATCTCACAGTCATACATTATTAACTTGTAGCCACACGTTATCTCGTGACCATACACTATTATCTCTAAGCCATGCGTTATTTATCTCATGGTCATATGTTATTATCTCATAACCACACATTATCTCACAGTCATACATTATTAACTTGTAACCACACGTTATCTCATGGCCATGCATTATCTCGTAGCCATGCGTTATGTATTTTGTGGTCATATGTTATCTCATAGCCACACATTATCTCCTGTCATAGCCATGCATTATTTATCTCATGTCCATATATTATCTCATAGCCACGCATTATTTATCTTGTAGAAATATGTTATCTTGTAGTCACTTATTTAACTCGTGGCCATAAGTTATCTTGTAGCCATGCGTTATTTATCTCATGTCCATACATTATCTCATAGCCACACATTATTTATCTTATGGGAATATGTTATCTCGTAGCCACGTGTTATTTAACGTGTGGCCATAAGTTATCTCATAACCACACATTTATCTCATAGCCACACATATGTATGCCATGTACTCTATGTGAATTTATTGTACTCAAGCTTTGCTTTTGTCTTTAGACTTATATCAGAAACTGACTTATTTTCTGTTATTTTCATTTTATTTGTGTTAAAGAATATAAAAAAGTGGGAAACCTGACGGGTACAGTCCGTAAACACACCCCGACCCTGGAGGCCCTGCAGGTGCTGTACCACCGCATGCGCTACGAGTACGACTTCTACAACTTCGTGCGGGACCAGTTCCACCTCACGAAGAGAAAAATCGGGTTAAAGTCCGCTTCTCAGCCTCCTGCATACTCGTCTGCTTTCCTGCATGAACTGGCCCTTCGGACCCCAAAGCCTCTGGATGAAGATGAGGAACTGGAGTCAGACCTGGAGGATGCCAACAGCTGGCTGGTCCATGCCTGAGGGCTGTTTGACAAAGAGGACGTAGCCAAATAAAAAAAAAACAAACACAAAAAAAAAGATATTTGGCTAAATTTGTCCAAAGACAGCTTGAGGCAGCTGGGAGCCGGCGGCAGTTTTCCACGTCCTTCAGTTTCGTTTTTGCGAGAGCAGTTTTCATTCTGCAGACTGAACATGTAAGACTTCAAGAACATGAAGCTCTATTTAATTACAGACAAAGGACAGAGAAAATATTAAGGTCAGTTTGCTTGACTTCAGTTTGAGCTTATTTTAAGGTTTGTATGATAAATATTTCTGCTGTGATCTCCAGGAGAGATTAGAGCGAAAGCTGAACTGCTAAATGTGTTCAAAACGTTTAGAGACATTCAATCTTTATCAAAGGTCTGGTGTCACAAAAACTGGTTCGGGACACAAATTTAAAAAGTGCCATAAATACTGTGTGCATATTAGTTGTTCAGGCCTATTGCAGGTGCCAAACCTGACTAAAGTGATAGTTCAGATTTTTTTAAGTGGGGTTAAATTATGAACAATCAATATCTTACTTGGTTATTAATCTGGCATGAATAATATAATGTTTCTGCTGAGATAATCATGAAATATGAGGAAAAACTTGTTTATTGTTTCTTCGTAACCGCAGAGATGAAAAGATGTGGGTGTTATGACTAGACATAATAAGCAATTAAAATATCTTTATTGATATTTTGACTGGGCAAAATACCTATTTGAGATATCTCTAATTACATTCTGACTAGTATAAATGACAACAGATTAATCATTAAGTTGTGTGGAAGCTCCACTTCAAGATATCTTGAAAATAATTTTGACTATTCAACAATAAAGTTCTAGTTATCTCTAAGTTAGTTCTGATTAATTATTTTCTTTCAAGATATCTCACTTTTTGTTCTGACTAATCATAATTCCACTTAAAGATATCCTAAATGTATTTTTATATACAAGATTTGACTAATGCAAATTAAATTGCAGACTTTTTTGTGTTCTGTAATTTTTATTCCAAAGAAATTTCACTCTCTTAATAATTACTAGTAATGTTTACATTGTCAATGATTATTCAGCTAATTTTCGATGTGTTCAAAGGGACAGAGAATAATTTAGAACCACTGGTGTAAAGGTTTATACATAACAATAATTTCATGAATGGCAGTGTATATTTTTTTAAGGCAGGGACACACTTTGCTCTCTGAGATTGGCCTCTGTTCAAACTGCTGCTTTCAAAATATCTATGTACAACAGGTGAGATAGTGATTGTTCATAACCTTTCCAGAAAAGCCCCACTTCAACAGATCTGAACAATCCCTCCCAGGTTTCTGGTGACTGTGAGACTAAAAGTTTCTGTACACAGCTGGATGAAGTTGTGCTGAGTTACATCAGTTCTTACAAAACTGGTTTTCTAACATGTTTTGTTATATTGTAAAAAAAGAAAATAAACGTATTATGTGTAAATGAGGGTTAAACCAAATGCACTCAATTATGAATTCAATGAATTCCAACTCGATGAGTATGAGTGGCTGAGTTTGACCGAGTCAGCAGAATATATGATGAAAGTTTTATATTGGTGGGGATGGAGAAGGGTAAAATGCTAAAAGCATCCATGGAGCCTCATTTTATTCCAAAGTTTAAATACTAAGTTGCCAAATATAAGACCTGTATAAATGCACTGCAGGTTCTTCGGGAAGCCAACTGGATCAAAAATCAGCCTTTAATGTCAGTTTTTGTTTTGTACTGTTAAAATATGTTGGCCTTGATGAGTTTTACCATGAAAAAAAGCTGTACATCTCTTTTATTTATTTTTTATTTTTGCCAGCTAGTTAAAGTGCAGTTTCCTCATCAGTCATGTAAAACATAAAAAAATGGTACATGTGATATTTCGCCTAACGCTCCTAATTTTTATTGCCTGTGCTTTATTTTGTTTTTGTTAAAATTATCTTTTGGGTGTTTTGTTTTATGCCAACTTAATTTATTATTTTGTAATCATTTGCTTTTGAAGATAAAAAGTCTCAGGAAGAAAAAAAAAAACTGTGTTTGACAACTTTGCCATTTTTTAAACTCCAGTTTCTGGCAGCGTAGAAATTTTCCTCCATGTGTCAAGTGGGTCTAGAATGGGTTTAAATCAGCATCTGATCAATAGAAAACGAAGGCGTCCAATCATTGTGTGATCAAAATAAATGTCCTCTTGTCATCGCAGCTGGTGTGTCTGCTTAAAAAATTTAATCCCATTTGTTCAAAAATGTGCACCTGTTCTTCTCGCTCAGTTTGGATGTTCGACTGACAGAGTTGGTGGGCACAGTTCCACTAATCCGCTCTTTTAGCGCATTAGCTTATTTTTGCTATATTTGGAAACCGTTAGCAAACCAATTTGCAACTTTATATTTACTAAATAATTCACAAATGGAAAACTTCCATTTTTATGCCATTAATCCCAAATTAAATAAAAACTATCCCCTTTCACAAGCAGTGCAGGACATGTCAGGCAAATGTTTTTATTCTGATTATTCAAATTAGTTAGCGTTATTTTTTATTCAATTTATTAGCAGAGCAATTATTGGTTAGTTTTTTTGGTTAGCTGTGCCCATGACTGCTTTTGTTTTTATTTTATTTTTCCAAAAAAAGAAAAAAAATGATTTATACACACACACACACAGCAAAACTGCTTTAACAATCAGTAAGAACTGAACAGTAGATTTCTCCACACTGACAAATGAAGAAAAGCGTTCTCATTTTTAGAAAACTATTTATTTCAAAATTTCTAGTCTCTTCTCAGAATTACAGTACCTTTATAACTGTTCAACCTATAGAACAGTGTCATTTTATTTATTATTCTATGACAAAATTGAAAAATGTTGACTTCTGGGCAAGAATACACCACTCATATATTTAAATATCTAAATATTTGAAGTTTAAGTATAATTTCGTCCTGTATTACACTCAAGTACAGAGGCTAGTTGTTCTATTATACTAAATTTGGTCCATTCAGAGATAAGTTAAAAGTACATAATTTCATCATTGCATTGTTTAATGTACAAAAAACACTTAAGTGTCCAGCATTTTATTTTTTAAATAGAAAACTTCAATGCAAACCTAAAAGGATAGGTCAGATTTTTTGAAGCAGGTCAGAGAAAAAGTTGTTTAATTTTAACAAGACCGACAAGCTAATGGCTAGTTTGTGCAGAGTTTAAACCAAAATGAACAACTTAGAATAATTTAAACTTCATTATGGTTCATGTGAACACCATTTACACTGCGGTCACTTTTACGTTTCAGTTATTTCAACTTCATGTCTATAGGCCACCATAAGTAGAGGCGGCGGCGGATAGCTGTAGCACTTCGGCCAGGAATATTACATTTTTGCTATTAAACAGTACAATAAGAAAAGCTATGAAGGTCTAAAAAACAGAATTAGCAAAAATTAAAGCTCTGTTTCAACAAACTAAGGCCATTCAAGTTATTTACAACGAGTAAGATATTCATTCATGTGTTTTGTTTCACAGAACCCCATAAGAAAAGATCTAAACTATTCCTTTAACACATACCCATCCTAAACATGTCTCTACTTAAAATCACATTATACTCCAAAGTAAACTTCATTAAAGGCATCTTAAACACAAAAGTGAAGGATGTCAAATTAAAATTAAAATAGAATACTTTTCAGATGATAGTTTTACAGGAAAACACATCCTGGTTTTAAATAAAATAGGCACTTCTTTGAGTATAAAAAATAGTCTTTTGTATTGACAGAAATGATGTATTATAAAATACCTGAGGTAATATAGGGTGCCAAATGTAAAATAAAATGTTTGACAATGTCACTAACACATTTTGTAACATTTAAAACATTTTATTGTTAATAGGCTCACTTTTCTTGCATTCTTACATTTTGCTAATTTTTTACTAAATGTTAAATAAAAATTTTAAATGGCAGCCTTGTAAGTGTTAGACATCATCATCCTGCGACAAAAGCAACTTTTAATGCTGCCAATCCTGCTGAAGATGGCATTTAATATTTTATTCAAACTGTGCTCAATGAAAACAAATATTGATGGTACCTGAAGTGCAGCTCAGACACTAGATGAAACTGAGCTTGATGTCTTGTATAGAAGCGTTAGCAGCATTAGTAGCGTTAGCAGCTCCTTTTGTCTCAGGATGATGATGTCATAACAAAAGTTAGCTAAATAATAGAATGTTAGTAGAATTTTTGTAACTAGGATTTTACCCTGAGAAAGTGACCTAAATGAAAATGTGTTAGTGACATTTTTTAACATTTTATTTTACACTTGGCACCCCATAAGGTAAAGCAATGATTTGTGCAGCAGATCAATCATATAGATTACTTTATCTGCAAAGAAAGGGATGAATTTGTCCATCAGTATGTATTTTTTCTGTAAGTTACCTCTCATAAAGCACATAATGACTTCATAATCAGTGACTGATGAATGTATACAGACTTCTAAAAACACTTTGCAACTTTGGTCAGGTTGCAAAACACAAAGTTTCAATAAATCCTTTTTTCCCCCTTTACTTTTCCTACAAATCAATCATCTCTCATTAGTCTATTCTGTTCTTCCAGACTTGTCTTTATTTTTCACTACAGCACACAGGCTCAGCTCTTTGTTTCGTTCTGATTCAGCTCCGTCCCTTCCTCTGCGTCTCTGTCGCTCGGACCCGAGTTCTTCTTACTGGGGTCAAGTCCGAGAGACTCGGCCTCCTCCAGGGTGGTCGTTAAAGGTTTGCCCAGCGTCTCGGGCAGCAGCAGAGTCAGCACTCCAATGATGAAAGCCAGGATTCCTACAATGAGCTGCACATTGATGGATAAATTATCTACAGATAAAAACACTTTTGTGTTGACCAACTCTGCTCAGAGTAAAACAGAGAAACACTTAAACACCGACTGAACAGGGTCAGCCCTAGTTAATTTGATGCTCTAGGCAAGATTTTAGGTGGCACCCCTTGAGCAATTCTCACTGCTAATTGTCCAGGACTCACCCGGAAAATTTTGTAAAAAGATTTACTCAAAACTGCAATTTCCAAACATTTGAAGATCATATTACCAAATTCTTGGGATAAATAAAACAACATAATATCATTTTTTATGACAGTAGAACACTAAAAACCAAACTTTAACTTTATCTGAGATCATAAATAAAACTTCCATTATCCTTATTTTGTTTTCTATTTACACACGGAGGACCAGTAGTTAGTTAAAACATTTTTTATCCCCCATTTGTGGTGCCCCCTAGATGATCAGCGCCCTTAGCATTTGCCTACACTGCCTATACAGCCGGCCCTGCCTGCTGACATTTTCAAACCTGCGTTTGAGATTGCTCCAACTTTTGCTTAGCCTTGATCTCTCTCTCTCTCTCTCACACACACACACACACACAATCTTTGCTGGGAAGCATCTGGTTTCTGTGAAGTTTTCTCAGAGAATACGCAGATGCAACTCTGGGAAAACTACATTTTGTTTCACCTGTAGATAAAACTGAGAGGATTCAGTTTTGTGTTCAGGTTTTTACTTCCACCCTGAGGAACTGAACAAATCCAGACTTTAATGTCTGAAGTTTGTCTAAATTTCTTCAATAAGACTAGCCAACAGACAGCTGCAGACTCAAATCATGTATTTATTTTTTCTTATATGCTTTGAGTCAACTAGCAGAAAAAATTCCATACATGCAAATCAGAATCTATGAGACAACATTAAAACTGGGCAACTTGTTGATCTTTTTAGCAGTCTGAGCCATATGGAAGTGTTAAAGCTGCAATAAATATCCTGAAACACACATTTTAAGTCTGTTGACGGAACATTAAACACGATGTGGGTCTGGACGTTTGCAGAGGAGAAGATGAGCTTGTGTACCTGAGGTAGATAGATCCATACATCAGCCAGGTACACGCAGAACGGCGCTACCACACTGCCGACACGACACATCATACTGCCGCTACCTACTGCCAGAGACCTGACAGGGGGGGGAAATACGCAGTCAGGATCAGCTGTTCAGATAAATAATGAGTCAAAAATAAAAGAGCCTGAATATAATGATTTTAACAAACCTGTTTTAACGTTTTTGGTTATCTGCTCCTCCAACCTCAGTAGATTGGCCACTGTGCTTATGACATCATAATTGACTGCATCTGGACGTGTTCTTACCTGATGATGGTTGGATAAAGCTCACAGGTGTACAGGTAGATCAGGCCAAAGGCGATGGCAACAGCAAATTTTCCTATCATGCTGAGAGTGATAACCAGGGCCTGGATGTCCTGCAGGGAGGAAAATGAGTGTTAAAGGAAGCAGAAAAACAAAGATTGTCAGGGACACGTGTTTCAAGGGTTCATTTAATTGTTTCTTTCTGAGAGACAAAAGAGGAGCCGCAGATAACAGAGCAGGCAGGAGGGGGAGGACGTGGGGAGAAGAGCGGTGAACTTATTTCTAACTTTATCTGACTTATTTAATTTATTGTTTTTATCGTCCTGCAGGCTCTGAGAGAAAATTAATTTGAGGCTGAGTTTTTGAAGAAAAGTCATGAGATTGCTCTAGATGTTTGTAAACCTGCAAAATGAGGGCAAATCTGTGTAAATTACAGACAATCTGTTCACGTGAGCAGCTGTCAGCACCTGTCCTCCTCCAGACACGACGGAGCACGTGTCTGAGCCAACCAATCACTTTTTGACACTGATCAGCTGACTGATTTAAATACACCTTAACATTCATGAGTTACTTTGCATTGACTGTTTATGGTTGAGTGTGGGCGTATAGAGGGCAGAACTTGAGGCGGGACCTTGCGCACAAACTCTGAGGTGCAGCTGTGATCTATAAAAGGAAAGTTGCTTGAAGGTGTGCGTAGGCATGGTTTTATAAATCTGAATTTTTTTATTTTTTTTTTTGGCGTACTCCATTTTTGGCCGTATGTTCACTTTTATTATGGTTTTCACACAATCCTTTATAAATGAGGCCCCAGAACTTGGCAGGTAGGGGTCTCTGCAGTACATAGGGGGAGTTCTTGGGTGTGAGTGGAGTTTGTCAAAATCGTGACAAACAATCACACAGATTGACTTGTGGGGCAAGTTAAACAATGAAGTAATGAGAACAGCAAAATTATTGTGACACATGTATTTATTGACTTCCCATTTGGTGCGACTAGCACCTTATGACATATAAAACATATCAAAAGAATATTTATATTTAAAAATACACTAAAACTAAACCTTATTGCCTCTCATTGGGTAAATTAATTCTCTGCATTTCTCACATTGCACACATGAGCACCCCCATGTGGAACAGTGGGCTACCATTCTGAGGCATCTCAGCCTTGCTCAAGGGCCCAGAGTGCGAACACATTTTTGTAGATGGCCTGGGGAGTTGAACCGGTGACCGACAGATTACAGGGCCACCTCGGAGCCACCCCTCCCCATATAGGGGCTTTCTGCCCAATCTGCCTATCCGCTCCTTGCCCAGCTGGCCAACATTCATCCAATCAAATCGTTATGGCTTTTTCAAATTAGTCAATCCGACCAATCGTGTCTTTAACAAACTCCTCCCACAAAAGTCTAACAAAAACCCTGCCCACACACCAAAAACCTCCCATTTAGTGGCTGCAGAGACCCCCTTTTCAAACTTAGTTGTGCTCTCTGAGCCAATCCAAAGCAGCAGCTTTGCTGGAGCAGAGCAGCTGATTTATCTACAAAAATCTCTAAATGTGGGCAATCAACTAATTGAGACAAATTAAAACTAGCATTCCTTGAAGAATACATATACTGTACTGTTTTTTGGCATCCCCACTCCCTATAAGGCCAAAGTGTTAATAAACAAATATGTGTTGGGGTGGACTCTCAGCTACTACCTCACAGCAGGTTAGCTCTATATCTGTAACAATTTTCTGTTCGTCAAACGTTTAAGTATTTCGCCAAAATCTTAAAAAATAGCCACGTTCTGCTACAGTTGTCACTATGTCGAGGTTTTCTGCAAAAAAAACTCTCAGCTCCAACATAAACCAACTAATGTTGAAGGACAGATTTATTATGGAGCAGGAAGTCACGTCACCAAAACAAACGAATATTTCATTGTTTATTTATTTATTTTTGTACCACGCGTTCAGATCTGAAGTTCATCGGACTCGGGTCAACCTTATAAATAACTTTCCTGTGGGCTGGGTTACGTCACACCGGATTTCTTTCATGTCGAGTTGCATCAGCGTTTGAGTTGTAACGGTGAAGTTGAGCAAAGAGCTCGACCTCTGGCTCACAAACGAGTCACAGACACTCGGATGTTTCGCTGAAGTGTTTGTGTTTCGCATCTGATCGATTTTTGACATTGAGCTGAGATTTTGTTTGGTAGTTATTTTATAACACAGACTCTAAGGCACAGACTGTTTAAGATCAGTGCCTAAAATGAACCCTGTCTGTTAGCAAAATATCTCAATAACCACCTGTTGGATTTAAATGAAACACATTTACAACAACTGCCTTTTGGAGTCAATCTAATTCAAGATGGCTGCCACACATTATTAATAATACCAAACATAAAAATGCCTCCAACTCTGCCGATTTAACAGATATTAGGACAAGAAATTGAGGTGGTATTACAACTGTTTACCTCATTTCTTGACATAAGATGATAACACTAAATTCTGACATCAAATAATTGTCCAAGAATTTGATATGAGGTGCTGTGTGGGCCACATGCTTTGTTTCAAGGAATGCTAGACTTTTAAAGGGGCTATATCATGTAAAATCCACTTTTTGGAGCTTTATACCATGTTATAATGTTATCCTCTCATCAA
>JARVGW010000086.1:12050672-12068621 GCA_031762495.1 Anablepsoides rubrolineatus | reverse complement strand
AATAGTTGGCAGGTGATCCACATCAGCAGGATGGCCAATCAGAGAGTAGAGAAGCCGGACCTGTACCAATCCTCACATGTGGGGATCTTCCATTGACTTCCATTCATTTTTTTTAATACTTTATAGCCTAACCCTGACCATATACTCTAAAATTAACCTCACAGGTACCTACCTGAGCCTAAAACTAACCTAAACCATGGTCTTAAACCTAACCCAATGGGGATTGTTCCCAACAATTCATTTCAGTCCCAACAAGGCTGCCTTTTTTGGGGAGAAAATTGTCCACACGTTGTAGGAAAAACCTGTCCACACACACACACATACACATCTGCTGGAATTTGACCCCATGACCTTTAAGAACTGTGCTTTATTTCATCTCTGCTCTTTATTTAGTCATTTTATCTCCCTTCTATCCCTTTTTATTCCCACCAAAATGACACACTTATTTATACCCACACAACAAACGAGCTGATCGTGTTTTCCTTTTTTGCCCCCCTCCCTCCACACTCTTCTCCCCGCCGCTTTTCCTCATTACGTTTCTTTGAAGCATTACATGCTTGTTGCCTTTAAATCTTTTACGACCTAAATTAACTGGAGACAAACGGGCGATGAGTTTTAAATGCCAGAGAAATGGCCGCGGGGCTATCACAGCACAGCGCGAGATGAGCACTTGTGCACCATCAATATTACACAGTGCCATATGCTCGCTCCGCCTGGTTCTTAACACAAATTTTGTCTTCTTAGATGCCCTGGAGGGGCCTGGGTGAAAATTCTGTGTCATGTGCTGTTCCTGTTTAAGTCCCTCTTCTTCTCAGCTTTCATTTCTCCTCCACTTCCATCCCCTGGGCTCTTATCTCAAAGATGACTCAAAGTGTTTTTCACCGCACTCACATCATTTTTGTCTTTTTTCCTGCTTTTTTCTTGTCAATTTCAGTAAAATGAATGTTTAGAGAAATCTATTTGCACTAATATTTTATTTCCCCCTTTTTCAAAGTAATACATTGGTAAGCAGGGCTGTGTTTCTACGTGAAGAATAAAAAAAGACCTTAAAGAAAAGTAATGACATGAAATGATGGTCAAAATTGTAAAACCAGCCATAAAGCTAAGAATAGGCCTCCGTCCTATTTGGTCCTCAGTCATGCCTCGAACAGGACCTCCACCATGACTTTGCCGTCTGTCACCACAGTTGTGCTCCCACCGAATTCACCACGAAACGCCATCAGCACCGAACCAAGCAGCCAGCCCTGGCTAAGCTAAGCTCAGCCAGGACAGGAGAGGAGAGGAAAGCCATATAAGGATTGGAAGCTCCTTATATCCACTCCAGGTAACCTCAGGTCACCTCGGCTCCTTCTCTTCCATTACCTTAAAAGGAAGCACAATTAATAGGCACCAGCAGCAGCAGCAGCAACAAGTGTCGTCAGCCCCTCCACATAAAAGGCAGGGAACCCTGCGCCAACCTACATTTCACCTTTAACATCCAAATATAAACAAACCCAGCCACCATTAACAACTTCCATTTTTTTTTAAATAAACGAATACTTAAACCAGCAGATGTCTTGTGTCTACAGCGCTTCTCGCAGCTCACTCTCCAAACCAACAACTGGTGCACACAGGAGCTATTTAAGGTAGAGAAAGTGAACAAAAAGATAGAAAGAAACACAGGCAAATGGATTAGAATACTGGAGCAGGCATTTTAATGGGACATTGGATACCAAGAATGTTGACAAAACCTCTGGGACCGAATAAAGCATCAGAAGTTAATGATTCACGATTATTTGTAACATGGGACTTTATTTGATAAACATATATTTTAACTGTAAAATGAAGACTGTAAAAATACTGTTTAGTTTTGTATTTTATATTTCAAATATACTGTAACACGGATGGAGCCATTTTATTTACATGCAATGCATACTGGGTAAATGATGACGTTAATTAGGTCATCAGCGAGGCACGGCACGAGCTATATCCACCCTGAAGGTTAATCTTGGACAATATATATGATGATTGGCTCTTTTAAATGAAACCAGAGAGCGTTGACAGAGAGGAGAAATAACTCAGCCTGCAACTGAAAATATGGATGGAGGACAACAGAGCTGCTTCATGAAGGAAGAACCCCAGCTTAGCCTGTTAGCATTAGCGCAGACATTATATTGCTTTATATAGCGCAAAAGCTAACAAGCTAAACTAAATGACCCAGTCGACAAAATCATTTATTCTGTATGCTTTGCGTGTATGGCTCCATATGTGTAATACATTCAAAAAAAATTTGTTTAAATATGATAAAAAGTAAAAAGCCTAAAAAATGACTAATATCAGTCGATACCGATATCAATACCAACATATCGTGTATCCCTAGTTCTGACGTAGCCTCACAGGACTGATCAGCTGTTCCTGCTGTCTGCGTCCTACCAGATATGACCATAAAGCAAAGCAGATTGCATTTCTTTCTCTACGTCTCCGAAAGCAACACATTCCTGAAAACTTCCCTCCATTGTCCAGAGATGTGTGGTCCCTGCCAGTTTGTAACTTCTAATTCCTGTTTATTACAGCCGTAATGTCAGCTTCTGACCAAATTACGGTTTACGTAGCCTGGTTGCTTCGCTGGTGGGGATCCAGGTTAGTTTTAGAGGACTTATCATGAAAAAATGTGTGCCTCATTTTTTTTTTTGGTGCAATCGAATCGAGGATTAATTAATCCAGAATTGCACGGAAATCCCAATTTAATCCCTTATCCAAGTTTTGTGCAACTAGCCCCAGATGTTTTTTTGTTAAAAACAATCTGCAGGTTAAAGATGTTCAGAACAAAAAACTATATTAAAAGTACTTTTCCAATCTCCCTCTAGAAGCTGAAGTGAAGAAAAACAAGAAGACAGGCAGACTGACAAATTCTGCCTTCCTTAATAAATCCTGTGTTTTTGAGCGAATCTGCTGCAGGATTTGTGTTAGTAAAAATTAACCTAAAGGAAATGTCTTCCTGCAGCTGTCACACACACACACACACACACACACACACACACAAACTTGAATTACTCATGCTGCACAGACTCAGTTCGCCACTGGGAAAAGAAGAGAGGGATGAGTTGGGAAAATATTGACAGACGTGAAATGTGTCAGCCCAAATAACAACAACAGGCAGGAAGACAGAACGAGACACAAAAAAAGGCAGATAAAGTTTAGTGACACACAGAAAATACTGAGCCAAACACGCCAGTAAAAATCGTTTCACAGAAACATTTGGCTGAAAAGAAACAGCTGCTGGAGGCTCAGAAGGTCACGAGAGGTCACGTAATGACATCATCATTTGACTGACTTTGCTTCCCCCGTCTGTTCTGCTGTCACAGCCTGTGGCGTAAGAGGAAACACTAAATACCAAAGAACTAATATTCTGGATTATTTCTGCAATGCCACACACTCAAAGGTCCTAAAATAAGCTTATTTTTTTAGATTTAGAATTTCACCTACATTATAAATACAGATGATAAAAGCATCAGCTCCACAGAAATGCAACTAACAATTAAACTAGTTTAATTAAAATGTTTTTCTTTCCAGCTATTTTTATTCTACCTAACTCAATCTTCAGAGAAACTTTGATGTAAAACAGACTTTATTTTTGTTTACTGGCAACATCCTGTCCCGTCTGAGTCCGTAACAAACCCAACCTGCAGCATCTTACCGCTGCAACCTTTTCCTTACATGGGTTTGCTTCTGCTGAGGCTCCTCTTTGCTTTTAAACACCAAAGTCTTTTTACCTGGCATGTCTCCCATCTTCCCCGGTGGTCAGCTTTTTATCATTTCTTTTTAATTGTACACATGCACTCTGACACACGACAGTTACAGAGCTCTCAGTAGATCAGGAGGGTCAAACTCGGTTACACAAAGGGGTCCAAGTTCAAAACTTGGTCCAAGCCAAGCACCAATTTCTATCAACATTTATTGAAAAAACTGTTTTATAGCGAATTATTCAAAGAAGTACATTTAATATAGCATTAAGAACATATATAACCTAAACCCAGGAGTATTTATGTATGTGGATTTTAAAGATTTTAAAGGTAGAAAATTCAAGGTTGGCCCATATGATTGGTCCATATAGTGGGGCGGTACAAATGAGGGACAAAAATATATATATTTAGATCTTTTTGTCAGAGTATAGTTTATTTAGTCTGTAGAATAATCACTGGTTACTCTGGTTTATGAAGGTAATTAGATTTGTGGGTTTCTCAGTCTGCTTTGATCTTAGATAAAGTTCAGGTTAAAGTTTGTTTTTCACTATTCTATATTCATAAAAATACTGATTTTATGTTGTTTTATTAATCCCAAGAATTTATTAAAATGTTCTTCAAATAGCTGCAAAAGGATTAGTTTTGAGTTGAGTTTTTACTGAGTTTTCCAGGGGAGTATAACCCTGGACCCCCTTAGAACTGCTTCACTCCACAGCTGCTTGTTAACATGAACATGTGTTTCTTCATGCTGTCAGCAGATGTTGGTGGGCATTCTGGTATTCTGTTTCAAATTAATTATTTTGTTAATTATTTCAATTGGACAAACTGGTTTCTAAAGATGAAAAATAGTATCAAAGAAGAAACTATTTAATTTTGGATATAAATCAGCAGTGAGGTTTAGAGAAATGCACAAGGGGCATCACCTGAGATCTTGCCTATAGGGCACCAAATTGGCTTGGGTCAGCCCTGAGAAGAGTGGAAAGAGGACTTTTAGCACATCCATCCTGCGTGGCCTTCTTTAAATCTGAAGGTTCATTAAAATAAAATGTTACGACTCGCTCTACTGCAGACTTATCCTACCCTAAAATTCAGTTTTTTCTTTCTGTCTCAGCTGGTGCTGCCATCAGAGGCTCACATCAATGTGAGGCAAAATGTTTTTATTCAACCCTCGCATTCACCTGCCTCTGTTTCTCTCTACCTGCACTGTAAAAAAAATCACAGAGGCCAATGTTTATTTGTTTTTCCTGGAGGACAATTCCTTATTCTGCTTCTCTGATAATAGTTTTCTATTGAGACTTAGAAATAGGATGAAAAGGTTGTTTGAGGCCGAATTCAGTGAACTTTGCTGAGCATCATTTCTGTAACACTTTTGGGTAGAAGGCATAAAAATTGACCGCAACTGCTTGTTTCTCTCTTCCTTTTCTTAAATAGCCTGCCTTTGTCCTCTCAAAAAGTACTTCCCTCAATTTCACATCATAAAGCAGAAATAAATTAATGATCTCAAACTGCTTCGTATGCATCATATCAATTCTTTCAAAAGCGATCTGGACGTGTCGGCGCCGCTGAGCTCCTCCAGAGGAATTCTCTGGCAGCATCATTCCGAAGGTTTCTCCCAGATAAGCCTGCTGTCATTCACACGTCACACATGCTGAGCTTCAAAGCCCACAAGCAGGCAGTGCGTAGTTCATCATCGCGAGGCAAAGAGGAAGCTTTTCAGAATTTTTTACATGAAACACAGTGACAGCCTTTAAAAATGGTCGTCCGGTGACGTAACGATGACTAAAATGCTGATATCGAATTTACAAGAGACGTCCGGCAGCAAATCTGTTGAGTCATTTAAACATGTCTCATTATAAATCTGTGTATCATAAAACAGATGATAACTAAAGATTTTGCATTTCCAGTGAAAATTTAGTGTAAAGGCGTAATGCTGAAAGATTTGTGCTGAATAGCTAAAAAAGCTGAAACTAGCCTGAAAATAGCTAAAAAGAGTTGCCGAAATAGCTGAAATTTGCTGAATGTTTGCTGAATTAAAAGGCTGAAAGAAGCTGAGGGGATTTTTTGCTGAAAAAGGCTTATGCTTGGTTAAGAGGTAGCTAAAAACACAAAAAAGAGCAAAATTAGCAGGAAGAAGCTGAAAGAAGCACATAGAGTTGAAACAATGGCAGAAAAGGTAAGAATGATAGCTAAAAAAAAAGCTAAAATCAGAAAAATAGAAGCCAAATGAATGAAGCTAAAATTATCACAAAGAAGTTATAAAAACAATACAGAACCAGAACAAAAAGTAAAACATTCAGTAAAGATGTTTGACCATTTTGAAATGTTTTAAGGATAATGAAGACAGAAATGGCCAAAATGCTAAATATGCCAAAAAGTATAAGTTGCTGAAATACCACAAGTCATAACCTGAATTCCCTGAAGGAGCTAAACGGTTTGATATATGAATTGGTGAAATGGCACAAAAATTGCAGAATGAGTTACGTGACAAAAAACATGCAGATGATAAATGGATTTTTATTCATTTTTTTTCAGTATGTTTTTCCTTTATAAGCATTCACACTATAAACTATACTGGTTATAAATGTAACATTAAAGCTAACATTTTAGCCTGAACATCGAAGCAAAGCAGAACAAAAGCTGAATTTCCCCCCCAGCATCACTAGTTTCAAACATTTTGATTTGGTTCGATTTCACCAAACACCACATCTGAGACCATTTCTGTTCTTATCAGATATTTTAAATAATAAAACGACTAATTAGCTCATTTGTTAGGCAGTTCATACAATATTATGACTGAGTGATCTGCTCTGTCTTTGGAAACAAAGCTTGGCTGTGTGTGTCGACCTCTGTTAGCTTATATAAGACCCCGCTGGAATTTGTAAAGCAGAAACCCGGTGACCTTTGGGTGGTTCCTTTAGAGTATTGAAAAATGTGGCTAAACAAAGCCTGACAGAGACCAAAAGGGGCTGTTAGACAAGAATGAGAAAGGTTGACTCCCGTCATCCCAAAGGTGTGACCGGAGTCAGTTTGCACTGGCGTGTTTAACCAGGCAACCAGGGAGTCAAAAGAAATCAGTAGCTTTGATTCTGACATGACACCTGAGTTAAAGTTCTTAACCTCCTCATCGTGAATAATCACTTTTATGCAACTAAAAAAGTTAGATTTGCTGCATCAAAAGCAGGTTTTAGGACAGTGGTTCTCAATTCCAGTCCTCAAGGACCACTATCCTGCATGTTTTAGATGGTTCCCTGATTTGGCACACCTGATTTGAATGAATGACTGATTGATGGTTCTGCAGAACTTAAAGACCTGCTGAAGAACAGGGAAACAACTAAAACATGCAGGATACGTGGTCCTTGAGGACTGGACTTGAGAACCACTGTTTTAGGGCAATTTATCACAATTGTTGGCAGATATAATCTGAGCAGACATGAAAAGGTACAATTGTTTTAATTTTCGACACATTAGACCAGATCTCTGCAGTAATATGCAGCAGTGAGCATATTGTACACGTGCAGCCGACCATCTTGGAAAGATAAATAACTTTACATAGGCAGTTTTATTGCTTAATGGGAAATTGGAATCCAAGACTGGCCAAAAGCAGAGGTGGCTGTGAATCTGTGCCCAGTTATGGAGCGGATGGAGGGACATCACGTCGCAAAGAAAGCTTTCCATTAATCAATCCCCTCTTTTCTGCAGCGTTTACAGAAACAGCTAAGAGTGTATCATCCCAAAGTTTACCCCATTGAGCTGAAACCTGGAAATATTCCAGCTTTTAAAGGCTAATGCCAATTGTAAAATACGATGCTAAAAAATGCCACTAACACATTTCAACTATTTACCTCACTATATGAAATTACTACTACAAATTACTACTATTACTATAATTGATCTAATTACATTACTTCAAATATATTGTCTGCTGTGATTATTGTACTGAACTGGTGTATATATGTTTTACATTTTTTTATTATTGTATTTTTCTTTTTATCCTTTGTATTTTCTTCATTGTTATATTTAATATTTGTAATATGTTGTAATTGCACCTTTACACCAAAGCAAATTCCTAGTCTGTGAACCCGGTTCATTGACAACGGCAATGAAACTGATTCTGATTCTGAAAGTAAAAAAAAAGCCTGGTTAAAAAAATATTTCTTAGGATGGCGCGATCCAGCCGGACTAATTAACTCAAGTTAGAGGTCCAAATTTTGGGTCGGGCTTGGGCTATAAACCTAAACTCTGATGGTACCTGTGATCCGACAGTTTGATATGCAGCTCAGACACTGGCCACAACCGCAAGTTTAATGTCTTGTAGGGAAGCATTACCAGTGTTAGCAGTGATAGCACTGTTAGCATTTGCTTTTTTTGCAGAATAATGACATCACAACAAAAGCCAAACACCAATTAAAAAAGATTGTGTTTTATTCTGAAATACTTCAATGTAAACTGTAACATTTATTTGCAATATTCACATTTAGCCTTCACATTTCAGTTTACACTTTTAGATTCAGGATTCAACATTTAGACTTAACATTAAACATTTAGATTGAACTTTTAGTAAAAAATTAGCAAAATTTAAGAACAGTGAGATAAATAACAATTTTAACTAGGATTTTATTAAATAAGCTAAATATTGAAAATGTGTTGGTGACATTTTTTAACATTTTATTTTACACTTAGCACCCCATCAGTTTAAAAATAACTAGACTATCCTAGACTATAGCCTTAAAAAATACCAAGAATTGTTTATGTGGCAGAGCTGCGCTCCTTCTACACCTTCTTAATGAAGTGCATCTATTTTTTATATCTGTTGCATTTGATGTGACTGATTTAGTAATGCAGGATCAAAATCAGACGGAAGGAATCAAACACCATAAAAAAACGCTGAAAAATGGGAAAATAAAAAAACAACACGCCTCTGCAGGTCTTTGTTTGCAGCCACTTGATGACGTGTCGTGTATTTTCAGCCTTATCACAGGATGTGGGAGTCATACGGTGCGCTGCGTGCTTCCCTCCGCTCTTTCCAACAAGGCATCAAACCCAGATTTCCTATCTGGGATGTTTTCCAGGAAGACATTCAAACGCTCCAATTGAAGGCTTCACACACAGACACACACATGCTGTTTGCTGCTGCTAACTATAAGAGTCCCATATGTCTCATCGTGTGACGCAGGCCGGTGGGGCACAAGCCAGACCAGATCTAAAGACAAATTCTGCTGTTTTAACAATGATCTGAACTTTTTCAGATCCAATTAGTTAATCATTATGATCATCTCAGTCTCAGTTTAGAAGCACCTGTCTGTGATTGTATTCAAGAGTAAAGGTTTATGATGTGACATGAGGGAAGCTGGGTTTCCAAGGCAACGCTCCAGAGATTTGAGTCCATACCTCGTGCTTTATTAGGTCTGGACAATCCGTGGGACACGCCGGCTTCAAATGTAAATTTAACTCTCAGAATAAATAAGCTCCTCAGATGTACTTCTTCTTCTTGTGAGATGTTTTGCTAACAGACGCAGACATTTACACGCTCACCTTGTGAATGAGCCAGATGTTAAAGTTAGATTTAACATCTGTATTTCAGCCTGAAGGGTTTGAACACAGAACGTGTTTTGATTTAGAGCAAGTGAAGCGTTTTATTTGATGTGCAGATGCTGAGTGGCTGTGGGCTGTTTTGATTTATAGATTTTTGAAAGATGTTTATTTTAACTAAAAGTTCTGTTTGCTGTAGTTTTTATATCTGCTTTTATGTCCTGTCTTACACGGAGATGGCTTTTTACCCAATTTTATTAAAAAACTTTTAATCATTTTTAACTAAAATCATTTCCCTTGTTTTTATTTGTTATTTTACCTGAGTCTCTGTGCAAGAATGTGAAATAGGATGAAATAGAAGAACGTATTAAAACTGAAAAACTACAAATGCGGGAAAAAAGAAAAAAAATGAATGCAAAGATTTTGACAAAATAATGAGTTTGTGTTTTTGATGTTCAAGCAGCAATATCATTAAAATCCAGAATAACACAACCACTGCTTCAGAGTAAGAATGACACCTGTTTCCTTCTCATATTGTTTTTATTCTTTGGTAAACTGAAGGTGGGTCACAGCTGCCATAAATTGAGCACGTTTAAGTAAATAGCCCATGTCATGTAAATTTAACAACAAAATTCTGGTTTTAGGATGTTTGCTTGTCAATCCAACCAGAAATTAACTTTATTTCTCCAAACTGATGTTGCTCAAAGAGCCATCTACAACAGGTGAGATATTATTTGTTCGTAAATTTACAGCAGACACTCAGTTCATTAAAACCATCTTTAGTTTTCTCAAATACTAAAGCTGAAAATGTATTTTCCCCTCCAGCACTTCCTGAATCGTACCAGTTTTCCTCAACTTTTTTTTTTGTTGTTGTTTCTCTGTAAATACAACCCAGATGTGAGTTTGTTAGAGAGAAGTCTGAAAGAGAATTGGCGCAGTGAAGGGAACAGTTTGTTCGCTCCATCTGCTCCCGATCCTCCAAGTCGCTGCTTTCTTTCCTTCATTCTTAAAAACACATCACTTCTAACAATTTCTCCATTCATCGCTCCAGAAAGACTTTTCTCCGATTATTGCATTTATTATTAGAAAAAGAAGAGAAGCTCAGGGTAATCCTCAGATTTAATTCTGTTATATCCTCTGTGTTGTCAGTGTACATTGACAGTGAGCATGAATAAGTCCATCCCATCCTGACAGAGCTGCGTCTGCCCTGACAGCCTGTCTCCACATCATTCAGCTTAGTCGGAACACCGGAGCTCAGAAAACAAAATGTTTTTTATCCAATGCAGGACATACAGTCTCCGTTTTTGAAACTATTCCAAACTATGGGCTTTCAACTCTCAACTGCTGATAGTTTTTGAGTTGTACTGTACTTTTCAAAGCTGCGACTGACCATCATGGCAACAAAAATTCAACCGGAAAAACAGGAAAGATGGGAGGCGAAGGGCTATGCCAAAATTTGCTGAAAAGGCTAAAATATTAAGAGTTAAAACACGCAGAGCAGAACAAAAACTAGCATAAGTAGATAAAAGAGAGCAAATCATCACTAAAAACTAAAATTAAGAAAGTCATTAATAAAAAGCTAAACATAGAAAATCCTATGCTAAAAACAAAATACAGCAAATTTGGAGCAGAAAACTAAAAATAGCTAAATAATAATAATAACACAACTGGCTAATCGTTAAAATTAGCAAAACTAGCTAAAAGCTAAATACTGTGAAGTCCTGCAAAGCTGTGTTTCAGTTTGCAGATTCAGTCTTTTATAGATCTTTTCATATATTTATCTCATACCCTGAGCCCACTTTCTGCCCAAAGTAACACATTTCTGCTTCCTAACAGCTTACAGTATCTGTCTAAAAATGGGCATTTATTTTTATGTTATTTTCAATATTTGTGAGTACTCTAAAACTGTAACCCCTGCAAAACTCGGGACTTCACTGTATACTAAACTAAAAACTCAAATTAATATAGAATCATATTATAATATAATTATAATAAAAGTCATACCATGCTATTTTCAGTCGAGCCAAAACTGCACAAACTATGCAGAAATAGTTTGCTAAAAAGCACAAACAGAATAAACTATAAATAGGAACACAACGTATCAGTCAGTGTTTGTTGAGTACAAGATATAAGGTTACACAAACAATCGAACATGATGATTCAGCCCTGCTACAGTGATGGCATCTTGTTAAGCCACAGCAAGTGTCTGCGTTTTTTTTTTTTCTTTCTTAGAAACAAACGTGAACAAACCTGCAGGAGCGCACACCCCTGATAATCACCCCTGTCTACAAAACAGAGGGAGGTTAATGTGAATCAGCCACCAGCTGCTAAAAGAAACCACTGATTTTCTGTCTGTCCACCAGTACTTCCTTCACCTTGACCTCCATTTAGCTTTGTGCACAGTTGAGTTTTTTTTACCCAGGCTGCAGTGAAAATACACCCAGCTGAGAAACATTTTCTGACTTCAACACAGTATTTAGGAAATAATAAATGTGCTGTTGAACTAAAAGCTTCGACCTCTTCGCTCTGCAGCTAGACGGTGTTTTCCTAAAGCATCAGGTGAGAGTAGAGAACAACAAAATAAAAAAATGAGCAGCAGTTCTGACTGAGAGTCGGGCATGCACCGACTTGGCAACACTTCTTCAATGTCTGTCCAACTTGGCAAACACGACTCACCTGTCGCTTGCCCTCCTGTCATTTGAACTAACGATGACAATTTGTCTGAATAGATTCTTTTTAAAGAGCTCTAAGTACCATGAGATGTTCTGACTCTTTGATTATTCTTGGCGAGGAATCATTTAAGACAGAGGCGTCAAACTCATTTGAGGGCCACAGGAGAATTATGATTTCCCTCAAAGAGCCAGTTATAATAACTTTAATGTTTCATGTTTAACTTGATCTAAACAAAAAAACGTCAAGTTCCTCATCTCATTACTAAAGCTGAGCACCTCTAACAAACAATAACTGAGCTCTACCTGGTATTTCCTGCATAGAAACAGCGTTTTAGCACGTCCTCTTATAAACACTGAAAAGTACTATGTGTACGACTGACAGAATGTGAAATAAATAATACAGAAATACTGTTAAAAGTAAAAGGTAACAGTTTTACTCACTGTTGAATTGCAAGTAGCTGCCATCTTAAATTCTAAACTTTCGCAATTTCTGACAGGGAATTCCCACTCCAGTTTAAATTTAAGATTTGTGGGCGGGAAATTTCCAGTCGGTGAAAATTCAGCAAAATTGCACGTATTTTATACAGGAAATGTTACTGACTGCAGTCTACTTCTGAACCCCATGCAGCTCCACTTAGTGGTGGGATGCTGTAATTTCATAAGTAAAATAATCAGCATACATTATGGGAGATGTAGTAGTTTAGCTTTAGTCAATGCTGGCTTTAAAGCATTTTGTTTATTAAAACATTTATACATTTTTGAACCTCTTGTTGGCCACATACAGTGCTGTGGTGGGCCACATTTGGCCCACGAGCCTTGAGTTTGACATGTGAATTAAGAGAATTTTCCTTTCTGTCTCCTGCTTGTCCATTTTCAGCTCCCACTTCTCTTTTTCTTTTTTTAATCCGCCTGAACTGTTGTGGCAAACAGTCTTGTCTTGTTTTAACCAGATTTCTCTTGTTCACCCATCCATCCTTCGCTCCCTGAGGGATTGTTCACGGTCGGCCGGGCTGCTCACACCTCTCACACACCCAGGCCACCAGGCACAGATCCAGAAACGGCTCCAAACATGCAAACCAGGCAAAAGTGCATTTTCCATTTTTGGCAGGAAATGGAAGAAAGTTCAACTTTTGCACCGATTAAACATGATGTATTATGTAAATATTGTCATCATTTTGCAGGGGGAAAGGGATTTTAGCTGTACAGCTGCAGAAAAAAAAGACCACAGCAGTGCTTAAGTGTTTATGGATCAAGTTTAGAATTTACTCTCATTTAGACAGATTGATTTCTGCACTCTTTCTTGTGCCACTTACTGAAATGTGATCCGAGGGCAGAAATTTTACCTCTCACTGACATTTCAGCTTCTTCGGCTGGGTCAGCTCATCCACTTTAGCACGTTTTTGTCATTCATCCTTTTTCAAGTGTTTAATTTAAAGTCTGGCAAATATTTAGATTCTTCTCAGCACTTCAGCTTAAACTTTAAACCTCACTCATCAGCTCTCACAGATCAAGGGTCTAAGTGAATCTCAAACCCTTCTCCGCTATTCTTAATTTAACTGAGGCCTGAGCGTCACTCAGCTCACATTCAAAATGACACCTCAGCTCATGAATACCCCTGCTGTCACTTCAGTGTGTTATCAGTATTGTTCATAGTGCAAATATTTTTCTACCTTAATTTAAAATTTCCTTTGTTCATGTCATTTATCTGGGGCGCAAAGTGTAAAATAAAATATTACAAAATGTCATTATTTAGCTCACTTTCTGGGTGTAAAATCCTGTTTATGTAACAAGATTTCCACTAACATTTATTGTAATTTAGCTCACTGCTCTTACATTTAGCTCATTTTTACTAAATGTTAAATTTAAGTGTTATGTCTAAAAGTTAAATCTTAACTGTTGTGGCTAAATGTTGAACTTTACATTGAAGTATTTCGGAATAGAATGCTTGGTGCTTAGGACTTTACGTCTTCATCGTGCGACAAAAGCAGTTGCTTACGCTGCTACTGCTGCTAACGCTGCTAAAGATGGCATTTAAAATCTAAATTCTTATTGTGTTCATTGAAAACATAATGGATGGTACCTGTGGTCAGGCAGTTTGAAGTGCAGGTCATACTGGCCACAACTGAGTTTGATGTTTTGTAGGGAAGTGTTAGCAGCGTTAGCAGCGTTAGCGGTTGCTTTTGTCACAGGATGATGACATCATAACAAGAGCCGTGCACCAACATAAATAGGTCAAAAAGTCAGCCTAAATGAAGCTTAGCATTTCAGAGTGATGCTCTGTTTGTTATTAATGCTGCTTTCTGCTTCCGTCCCTGAGGTGATGAGATGAGGACTTGTTGTTGCTTGACTGAGGCTCAACACTTATCTCATCACTGCTTCCACCAGTTAAGCTCATAAACATGTATATTTCAAATAGCTATGCTTTCATCTATCCATTTTCTTTATCTGCTTGCGTTAAAGAAACATTTATCACAAATGCCGTTGATTAAATAATGGGTCTATGTTCTGCTAAATGACTTGATTTCAATATGTAAGTGTTGCTTTGTGGAAAGTGTCTCGCTCACTGCAAAACTGTCATTTATTTTTCTGTTGGCAGGTTTAGGAATCGTGAGATAACCAAGTTCTAATAACTCCTGTTGTCCTTTTGCTGCCTGTTCTTACTGAACCGATACAGCAACCTCCCCGAGAGTCTGTTGTCCCAGAAAACTGCCCTCTGATCAGCAGCCCGGTCCTGACTTGTACTGTGGTGATGTATGAGGCCTGACAGCTGAGCGGTTCAGGGTGGACTCTGGTGAAAAGGCGGGCAGAAAATAGAAATAGAAAGCTCCGGGAGCTCTCAGAGTTCCCAGGATGCAGACAGATACATGTTATTTGTCTACCTGTAAATGGAGTCCCAGGCTGACACGCAGTCTTTTTCTGTATGCAGAGCTGTTCCACCTCGCTCCTGACTTGTTAGAGCGATGCTACTAAGAACTGGTGTATCCAATTTTTTTTTTTTCAAGCAGAAGCCCACATCAAAAGTTGTTCTTTTATTTTGATAACTTCTCTAACGGCTGCCAGGCATTGTTGGCCACATTGTTTGCTAGCATACAGATTGTTAGCATGCTGCTAAACCAAAAGGGGAAAAAAGCCATTGTGGTTTTATCATCTGGTAATTCGACTTTTCTTTTCAATTATCATTTGTCACGACACTGTTTAAAGTGCACGTTTAACTGTGGGCGGCCAGTTTGTCCGAAATCTCCGGGGCTATCTGCTTATTTCAGACTGCCCCGTCCAGCTCAGTGCAGCTGGATGTGCTTGTCTCCTTCACCCCTCTCCAGGAAGAGTTTGCTGGAGGAGTTTGCAAGTTTTGCCTCGGCTCACCCAATCCATGGTCAGAAATCTGCTGATGTCAAAATCTATGCTTTACTCGCTTAGAACAACCGCCGAGGCCCGAGGTAGCCTTGAAAACGTGGTTGGAACCAGAAATGAAGACACGTTTGGCTGAGGCTGAACCAAGGAGAACTGCATTTAGGCACGCCTGTAGAGAGGGGGCCAAACAATAGTTTATTTGGCCTGCAAGAGCTTCAAAGATGGATTAATGTTTTATAATAAGCAAATGCTACTTTAAAACCAACAGTGGCCTTAAACTACATCTCCCATAATGCACTGATTATTTTACCTGTGCTTCAAAAGTAGCAGGCAAAAATGCAGAGAAATAGAGATTTTACACTGAATTTTGCTGGCTACTTTTGCTGCAGCCCAGTTGTACTGGGAAGTGGAAATTTCCCACTTACAATTTGTAAGTTTAAACTAAAACACCCCTCCAGTGGGAATTCTCGGTGGGAAAGTGGGAGAGTTCATAATTCAAAATGGTGTCTACTTACAAAAACTCGACAAGGTAGTAAAACTCTTCTTTTTAATCATATTTCTGCACTTTTTATTTGACATCTAGTCAACAAACTCATACTTTTCAGTGTTTAAGAGGATGTGTTTCTATGCATGAAACACCACGTAGAGCTCAGTTATTATTTGTTGCTAAGCCGTAGCAATAAGACAAAGTTAAACATGAAACATCAAAGTTAATTACAACTGGCCCTTTACCTCCGCTCTAATTGGTGCCATTAAAAAAAAGAAATAAAGTGAAGTATTAAAATGGATATATGGTACTAGCTAATGTATAATGTAGAAGCAAACAACAGAATATGCAGCCAGATTCAGTGGTGAAGAAATGAAACAATGCAGGATGAAGAGGGGTAGTGTTGAGAGATGGCACACGTTCAGATGTTTTGACACGCCGCACATCGATTTAAAGCCCGATGCCAAAAAAAAAAAAAAACCTGAAAGGTGGCTAAAGCTTGGCGGCTATTAATTCTGCAGCAGCTGGCTCCTTGTGCTGGCAGCTCCCAGATCAGCATCACTGGAGGAGGAAATGACACATATGGTGCTGTCAGATAATGTATCAGCAGAGTGCACCCAGTTTTATGTGCTCTCAAGGTGATTATAGATTAAAGTGTCATGGCTTTGAAGCCCCTTCGTGTTCGGCTCTTCAGTCACTGAGAACAGAAAGAAGAAGAAGGGAAAATAAGCAGTTTGAGGAAATCCAGCAAAAAGTTATTTTCATCATGAAGGTTGTTCTGTTGCAACGAGCAAACATCTTGTTCGCTCCCCAAAGCAGGATCTCTGCAGAGCCACGAAAAGTTTAAAGGGGAAACTTCAGAACCCAAAAAACACATTACTGTTGCGGAGTGGAACGTCAAGGGGGGAGGGAAAGTGCAATCGTAAAAATCACTGATGAAAATGCTTATGCACACTCAGCCTTGGTGTTTAACTCAAAAAAAGGACTGTGTAAGCAACTAATACATCACCGCAACTACTCTCTCTCGCTCTTCTCAAAGTTCAGTCAGCCTCGATCATAAACAAGCACATTCCAGCAGAAACGAAGCAGAGCTCTGCCAGTTCTCAGGAATTTGACTACGGCTCAACAGACTTGGTTTTTCCCAAAGCTTTCAGATGAACGTTTCCACACGTAATCCTCCACTTCCATTGTAGCCTACATATAAATAAATAAACAGCAGCTGTCATTTTTATCAAAATAACATTTGGAGCTAAAACACGGGCAGGTAAAAAGTCTCCACGGTGCACATTGTGACCCATTTCTATCAGTAGATGCACACAAGTGAGTTATAATACGGACAAGAATAATACCTCCTTCACTTTATTCCCGATTGAAGGTGAAATTCCTGTGAGAGCCCTGTACTTCCAGGTTATGTAATCCTGCTTTATATTGCTTTGTCTTTTTGCGTATTATATATATATATATAAATCTAAGTGTAAATGTGTGTGTGTGTGTGTGTGTGCTCAACAGCAGACTCCACGGTGGCACATAGATCTGCAGCCCTGGGCCAGTGACAGTCACTCCCTGGAGGATGAAGCGAAACGATTCCTCGGTTACATCACAACCCCACAAGTGAGTCATGGTGTCGACGCCAGGGTTATTATAGTTAATTAAAACAAACTAAATAACAAAAACTGAAATTGAAAAAAAAAAACATTTTAGTTTACTAAGATAAATAAAAACTGCCATTAAATGAAAAAACAATAATTAACTAGACTGTAACTGTATAATCTTTTTACAAAACTAACTAAATCTAACTGTTTTTCACGTGAGCTACTGAGAGAAGCTAGTGTGTCATAGTCAGCCACCTTGTGTGAGCTTGATTCATGCAGTTTTCCCTTGAGAAGTATTCCACCTTCTTAAAATAATTGCCTAAGTCATTTTTGGCATTTTTTTAGGAGACACAAAAAACTGAACAATTTGTTGAATAAATTATATTTACGAACAATTTTAATCAAAAAAGTTGTAACAATAGATGTCTTTTGACATACAAACAACAAGGTCAGTCAGTCATGGAACATGACAGATTTAAGAACATTCACAAGAAGATCACAAAAACAAAGATTACTGCCATAAAATTCTTTCCGCACCTTATTGAGGACTCAGAGAAAGCACAATGAAGTCAATAATAAATTAATTGAACAACTTA
>JARVGW010000086.1:12027625-12039708 GCA_031762495.1 Anablepsoides rubrolineatus | reverse complement strand
ATTGGTTTGATGAACATGAAAGTGAAGTTGAACATCTCCCATGGCCTGCACAGTCACCACATCTAAATATTATTGAGACACTTTGGGCTGTTTTGGAGGATCGAGTCAGAAAAGATTTTCCTCCACCAGCATCACGTAGTGACCTGATCACTATCCTGAAAGAAGAATGGCTTAAAGTCCCTCTGACCGCTGTGCAGGACTTGTAGATGTCATTCTCAAGACAAATTGACGCTGTATTGGCCGCAAAAGGAGGCCCTACACCATACTAATAAATTATTGTGGTCTAAAGTGTTTCAGTTTCATTGTTCAACCCCTGAATGTTCTGAGTCAACATTAATGTCTTTCATGTCAGTGTAAAACGATCTGACTTTTTCCCTCTCTTGTAATCCAACCGATACTTTAAGATGCGTGGATTTAATTCAGCAGTTCGACCTCATTGAAGTAAAACCCTGCAAACAATACAAACTATTAAATATTCATTCTCACACACACACAAACATTTTTTAAATGGTAAACATTCTCCAACCAGGTTTGGTTGGCACTAATCAGTTTCAGAAATGAAACTACAGCCCACAGCTGCACATCGAGCTGGATTTAAAGGAAAAGGCCAAACGCTCTGGTTTTGTGTGCAGCCGATCCGCCTCATTTGCTCGCTGATTAACGAGGCGTGCACGACTGTGCCTGCATGGGCACGACGAGCAGCTGTTCACTGATTGGTCCACTGTTTGTTGCGTGGGGAGCAATCAGCTTGCAGGATGATTTTTGTTTGTTTCTGCCACAAAACACCAGCTATCAACTCAAATTGAAGCTTCTTACTCAATCTTGTTTTTAATATATTTAAACTTTTAATCATCAATAATACAGATGCTCGCTGTCAGCTTCCTTTCTATAAATTGGTTAATCAACTGCTAGTGCACACATCAAACTCAAGGCCTGCGGGCCAAATCTGTCCCACGTCAACATTTTATCCGGCCCCAAAGATAATACTCAGTGGTGGGCAGCACTAATCGAAAAAAATTTTCCACTAGCCCTAAACCACTAATTCAAATGTTTCAGTCCCCTGATTCTAAAGCACTAACACACTGAAAGTTTTAGCAAAAGCTAATTCTAAAGCACTAAAATAACTCATTGCTCTATTTTTGTTTTATATTTGAGTGCAAAATCTAAAACATATATATATATATATATATATATATACTGTATATATTTGTTTTTTGTTTTTTAATTAATCTGTTATGACAAACAAAAAATGTTTTGTAACAGTTTCAGGTCGTGTCTGATGAGTCCTGTTTTGGTCTACAAAAAGACACTAAAGAACTAAACGCTGTCCCTCAGGGTTTTCTTTCCATCCAGACAGATTTCCCACTCTTATGTGGGTGCTGTTTGTTTTTGTTTGCATTTTTATATACTTCTTTTGTTGTGTTTGCAAATCTCAGAGTTCCTTCTGCTTCTAAACCGTGCCACTAATATCGTTTAGCCCCAAGAGGTTTTCTTGAAGTTTTTGCTCAAAATACCATGACGAAATGTAACTCAGTGTATCTCAGCATTTATAAACTCTACTTAAATAATCTTGGTATCAAAATAAAGCTAACACTTGGGAGATTCCATCAGAAGTGTAAGTATTAAAACAGCTGCTGTGGTTTTAGAGATATTGGGGATGGAATATAATTGTTGTATTTTTTTTTCACTCTCAGCTTAACAATTTTTTTCATTAGACAGTATATAACCTATGTAAAACCATAATGAATCAGGCTAAAAACTATTGAAAACCATAAATCCACTTGTGGACATTACCTGTGCAAAGATTCATGCTGTTAAAGTGAACTGGAGCAAAGTTACAGAGGTTTTAGTAAAGAAATAGTTTTGTGTTTTGTCGCTCTGCACAGGATGGATCATGATGGTACCATTAATAAATGTTTAGAAAACTTAATTTTTTATGTCCAAAAGTTATTTATTTTTTCTTACCTCCCTGAAAAGACTTGTTATTGAATTTTTTTTTAATTATCCAAACATTTATTTGTCACCATATATATTATATAAAATAATGAGAAATTATATTTGACTTCAGTTTGACCAGATTCACACAAAATCAAGTAAAAAAAACTTTCAACCCACTTTACAACATATTTAGGTATCTATAAAATTTTTCCTGTATAAATTTGTTGTAATGTATTTACAGATTTCCAACAATCCCATTTTGTACAGTTTGTTTACTTTCTGATTCAACTGCTTGACATTTGAACTGTGTTTGATGAATGTAAAAATATTATGTAAATATAATTATTGTGTTTCTTTTGATACCAAACATGTCCAGGTTCAACAGACAGATTTTAAGTTAAAAGAAGTTAAAAGAAATAGAAAACAGAAAAAGCTGTTTTGCATGGAGCTCAAGAGGTTAAATAATGTTTAAACTAAGGAGGACTTAAATTATCACCTTCTCAGTGATGCAAAAAAACACAAAATTCACTTCTTTGACTGTCCGTAACCTTGAGCTGTTTCTCCTCAAATATTACCGCAAAACCTTCTTTTGCTAAACTTCAATCAACTCGTCTCAAACTGACACAGAAAGTGCAGGGAATTCTTCTCCTTGAAATGGGTCCACAACCTTCCTTGCAGACTGAAGGCCGTGCTGCTGCAAATTTAGAACACTTATGTAGGCTACAGCACAGAAGGGGAAATAAAAATACCTGCACTTCGTTGTAAATGGATCATGCATATGCTAATGTGAGGAGGCAGAGACCGTGGTGTTTGAGCTGGCGAGGGGGGAATACAAGCAGGGGGGGAAAAAAAGAAGTTGTTTCTGACAAACTTAACCTCACAGTTGGTGCTTATTAGTTAACAAGTCTGTTTAGCCAAGACTTCTGGCATCCAGTCAAAAATGTGACGGGCAGATTTGGAGCTTTTTATCCAAACGTCTACTCTATTTTCATACCAACTAGCAAATGAGGATTTCTTGAGGAGTCCTAACTCCCACGTTTGAGGCAAATTTTCCTCGACGGCACATCTGTCTGCTGTGCCTTCACCCAGATCTGCCTCTGCACTCTCGTCTCACGAGAGAGGATGCTCCGGCCAGAAGACGCTTCCTTTGTCGGCATTCAGAAAGACTTTGGATAAGGGTCGGGAAAAATCGTATCATCTGCAATTAATCGTCAGACAAAACTGTCACCGATTAAGATTTGGCACTTGGTTATTAGTGTGATGAGTGACTTATAGAAGGGGCAAAAGAATTAAATCAGATTTGGGTCGCATTTGCCTGTAGTGTGAATGTACACACAGACAAACAAACACACACACACACACACACCCTGCTGCTTTCTGCCAGTCGTCTGCAGAGATTCCCCTAAGAAAACCTGAAACTGTCAATGAAATGTTTAGAGCCGCAAAAAGAGACATCTCCCATCGCATCCACTCATCTTCATGCAAGTGGGATGCATTGGGGGACCTGCTGCCTCCTCTGTGGGGAAAGAGGCACACGCCCACTTGTCACAATTAAAGGATGCCGTCACAGCAAGAACAAGACGTGAGGGAATATGGAGAGAAAAGAAGACAAAGACAAAAAGGGGTTAGGGATGAAGTTTAGAGGAGGGAAAGGGAGGAGAATACACAACGATCAGAGACAGATGTTGATGGCAGAGTGGTGTGTGTGTGTGTGTGTGTGTGTGTGTGTCTGCTAAGATTTATGCAAATGTCAAAAGAAAGAGGAAAGATCTGAGAGTGGTGAATACATGTTGGATCAAATGCAGCAGATCTCGTTCTTAAAAAGTATAGGGTGAGAACTTGTTAAATCACAAATCTTTTTTATAGCTTTTAAATAAAAATGATTTTGTCCTAACAGAACTTATTACAACAGTGTGGCTCTAAGAACAGGATTATTAGTCAGCTATATGCCCATCTTACTGTATATTCTCATATAAACCATGTAAAAAATGTGCAATTTTTAAAAATTTTATTCAAGTTGGTGTAGCTGACACATATTCTGAGCACCAAGTGATCGCACAAGATTTGTTTGGTGTTAACTCTGTCTGTCTGTTAGCAAAAAAACCTTATGAAACTCAGAAAGCAATCACTGCATGTGCATTTAGAACAGTTCAAGATGGCTGCCACAGTCAACTTACCTCAGGAAATGCAAAAATAACCATAGCTCAGTCCGTTTCACAGGTGAGTCTTTCACAACACAGTCTCTGAGCACAAAAACATTTCATATGATTTTATAATATTACACGAGTTCACACATTTACAAAGTTTGACCAACATGGATGTAACTTCATCCCTTTATATCATTGGTTTGAACAGCTAACCAAAAGTTAGATCCACTAACCACTAATCTGCTAAACAAGCACAGTTGCCAACTCTTCAGTAAGAAAAGAAACTATCGGCTGTCCTAAAATCTACTAGAAGCCATTAGATGATGTCATCCCCTAATTTGCACATTTGGACGTTTGCCCATCTCCTTCCAGTTGAAGACTGGTGGGATCATCTGTGGCGAATCAGCCAATTCAAACCAAAGTCTGTCTTATGTTACAAGAGCATGTATTTATCCAGTCAGTGTAAATACTGTAAACCCTGCCTACTCTGTGCTGCTGTGTGGCTGCAGGTTGGAAGTGGACAACAAGTCCCTGGAGCGTCTTCTCTCAGGATCGGGCTGTGAGGTCCACTGCTTCGATCCCAGCCTGGAGCAGCCCCACCTGCAGAGAGCCAACATGTGGTTCCATCGACTCTCTGTACACTGGAGGGATCCCAACCCAGCTGTCGCCGGCAAACACCAGTACGCAAACACCAAGAAGCTGGCCACCATCTTCAATGACTTCGGACACAGAGATGTAAGCAGTGAACAGACAGTAGTTATAATAAATTAGGACATTTTGTCACAGTTTTATTTATATATATTTTTTTTGTTTACCTGCTGCCATAAAAGGCTGGAGATAATCTGACTGTTGGTTAGCAAAATAATTTATGAACCAAAGGATGGATTTTAAGGAAACTTTTCAAAGGCAATTGTTATAGAAAGTTGCAGATAATCATAGTTAACCCAATTCAGGATGGGCACTACAGCAAATCCAGTTTAGAAAAGACAAAAATAGCCATAATTCTGCAAATATTACAAATATTGACCCAACATTTGGCGTGGCATACTCACACGCATATTCAAAGTACTAAAACATCGCACAAGATCTGCAATCAAACCTTCTCCAGGAGTTGACCCATGTCTGTTAGCAAAATACATTTAAGGAAGGATCCTAATGAACACCTCATTAAGCAGTGGTTGGATATACGTCGACAACTGGTTCACTTTTGCAGTGGAACTAAATCAAGACGGCGTCTGCAAACTGACCCAGCAAACACAACTCTGTTAACTTTGCAGCTACAGAGGGAAAATCTGTTTGCACCACTGGGCAGAACCTGATAATGTTTTCTCTCTGGCTAAATGGCAAAATCAATTATCTGACATCAGCTTTTTTTTCCTTCAAAATGAGATGTGACTTACTGCAGAGGGCTTTTATTTGGTGTCTCTGCTGCTCACTGCTGCTCCATGATTGAGACATTTCTGTGTTGTTTTTTTAATCTCTTCTAGATTAAAAAATATATGTTAACCTTTCAGATTAACTCAGTTTTCTGTTTGAGAGGCTGAGCCAAAGCTTTGGTGAAGAAGAAGAAGCAGCAGTTCTTCTGCAGTCTCTCTGCTCGCTCCTCCGGCACACTGAGTACCCACATTAAAACCTCATTATGAGGATGCATGCTCAGTTCTGCATTTAAAGCAGGTGGGCACCGACATCTATAACACAGAGCCGTGTACAAACACACAGACAGCACAATGTTAAAGTTTGTTTATATCTTGTCACAACCTGAAACAATCTTTTCAAATACCTTGTATAAGCCAGCAGAGTGAAGAAAATTAATCCCATTTTGAATGAAAATAGGTGAAGGCAGGGGACGTGAGTACAGCTTGGCATGCATTCAGGAGTCTTGTTTGATTTATAATCTTTCAACTCGGGGGAAACGGGAAAAAATTGTACTCTTGATTGGACACGCAGTATACAATTTCCCTGTCATAAACCTAACAGGGATCTAAATGAAAGCACACAAAACCGTACGCTAAATATGGATGCGCGTGTCGTGCAGGCACTTCAGCACAGTTCTCTGAACCCCATTTTTGGCCTTTTTTAATGATGAACCCTCAAGCTCAACCTTCAGCTGCTACCAATGCTGAGGTTCTGCTGCTGATTTGCGTTTAGATAAATTTCAGCTTCAAGTTGGCCGTGCAATTTATTAGGTGGTCACTGAATTATACTGTAGTTGAAATCATCTGACATTTATTGTGCCAAGCAAAAGAAAAAAAGTAAATAAAAATAAAAAATTTCAGTGAAAATGTGCATATTGTAAAATAAATACATTTCAGAAAAGCATCAAATCGGCAAATTTGTTTGTCAGCTAGGACCTGAACACGATTTCACCCCAAAAGTCCTTCTTTGCATAAATATTGTATATTTTACTGAAATTTGCTTAAAAAAATAGTTTAGCTAAAAGCTCAGCATTAGTTAAAATATTTAAACGGAACAGACAGATGAGCAAAGAAATCACAAGGAGACATAAAAAGACAAAAATAAAGCATGATGAAATTGAAAAATATATAAGCTTAAGAGGATATAAAAGCACCAAAAAAACAAATATAAAAGAAAATCCAAAGGGACCCATAAAGAAGAAAAACATGGATGTATATATAGACATAAAGACAAAAAAGATGCACCAAGTGGACAAATAAGACAAAAAAAAAACACAATGACAAAAAGGAACAATTAAAAAAGGATCAAATGTGAAAGTTAGAATTCACACCATACCATGTTTGGCTGAAACAGGGTCAAATATTAACTGAAGATTATTCAGAAAACTTCCCTTAAAGACAACATTTCAAGTCTGAAAAAATCCCATTAGAGTTCATTTAATATGACCTAAGAAAATGAGACATTGTTAAACCTTCAGGGCACAAAAGTTACTCATACCTTTTAAGCTCATAAATGACCAAAATGTAAAAGTTTTACCGGTCTACATGAAACCTAAGATCCTGAAGATATGCATTCAGCTTTGTGCATGCATGAGTCTATTTACATAAATGTGACCTCAGGGGGTTATTAACATTCATAATATGAAGCAGTTCTTCCCTGTTCCATTACAACAAGCCTTGTCAGGCTGGGATTCCAGTCAATCCATCATCGACACTGCTGAAGCAGGAACTGAGGTCAGGCTTCACTTCCTCCTTTATGTCTTTTAATAACCTCTGTATTCAGAATCTCCATGCTGTTCAGGCTTATTCTGGTGGGACAACAACCAAAACACAACTTTCATAATATTGTTCTTGCTTCTGTCTGTGCATAATATGTCTAATACCAAAATATCTCATGAACCGTTGGATGGACTTAAATGAAACGTTGAGAAAGTAATAACTGGATGTTTATTTATTAATTCAAAATGGCCACCATGGCTAATTAACCTGAGCTAACTTAGCTTATTTCTGAAGTTTTAACAAAATGGCTACAACTCATGGTAGGAGGGTGTAACTTTAGGTCTACCATTGTGTGTGTGTGTGTGTGGGGGGGGGGGGGTTATGATCAAAAACCCTGCATGTCATTTTCAGAAATTACACTTAAACATTTGAAGGTTACCTAAAGACAACTAGAGTCACATCTGTCTACTTAACCAGTTAATTTCTAAAACTTGTCATTTTATTGGGGGGGGGGGGGGGTATATTGACTGGATCTAATTATTGTGTGGGTCATAACCCCCCTAACCCCCCTGAAAATTACGCCTATGATCCTACAACAGAGGGTCACATGTCATGGTGGTGGCTCTCAAAGGGGCCGTTGTTATAAACTTTGACTAAAACGTCACGTTCCTCATTCCGTTGCTACAGCTGAGCACCGCTAACAAACAATAACTGAGCTCGACATGGTATTTCCTGCAAAGAAACAGCACTCTAACACATCCTAGAATATATTCACTGAAAAGTACGACGTGTACGACTGACTAAATGTGAAATAAATAACACAGAAATACTATTAAAAGAAAATTACGAGTTTTACTCACTGTTGAGCTGTGCCAAATAGCTGCCATCTTAATTTCTAATCTCTCCCTCTTTTTATGAAGGAATTCCCACTGAAGGGGATGTGCCGGTTTAAATTTACAACTTGTAAGTGGGAATTTCCCCCCTCCATGTACAACTGGGTCACAGCAAAAGTAGACGACAAAAATGCATCTAAAAGGGCACCAGTTATGAAGAAATTTATTGAGGTTGTTTACTACTGACCTTTAAAGACACTACACATTTTATAGTTTTTTTGTTGGTGAATAATGATATATTTTTATGAACTGTTGTGTGACTAGTTTTTTGATTAAATTGATGATTTTTATGTACAGACTGGTATCTATAAATTATGGTTAAACAGGGCAGGATGTACTAATAGATAAGATACATGCCTGAACAAAACTTCAACACTTAATTGAACCGTGGTTTGTCCATAGTACAGGAAAATGTCTTGAAGACCTGACTTTCAGCCGTAGGCCGGCCAATAACGATGACGCAATAAAATAGGCGTAATCAGGTCCTGAAGATGATGGTTATAATGAAGTGATTTCCTGGTTTTGATGCATGGAGAGAGCAGACCCTCATTAAAACATGCATTCCAGCCCAGCGCTGCGTAGTTGTTAAACTCTTTTTACATTCAAACATTCAACTGGTTACAAACACGCCTAAATTATCTACTATCTTTAAGTTACTCAAAGCCAACATCTCAGAGGAAGGAAAACTATCTTTCCCCTTTTAAATGTTTTCCTTTTGTGGGATTGAGTCACAAAATAAAAGTTTACAAATGATTTAAAATCTAGTTTTAAATTAAAGTTAAGCAAAAAAAATAAAAATTGTTGGGCCAAACGAAGGTCACCTGCAGGTCACATTTGGCCCGAGTTTGACACGTGTCCTACAAGGATTGTGTTACTTTCTCATTCTAGGTGGATGTCCTAAAAGTCGACATGGAGAGTGCAGAGTGGAAGATCTTGGAGAACCTGGTCCTGGAAGGGGTCCTGGCCTCGGTGGGTCAGCTGTTGCTGGAGCTTCACCTGCACTGGGCGGGTTTCGAGGTGGGAGGCGACGATCCGGCCGTGGTGCGGTACTGGTTTAGCCTGCTCAAAGAACTGGAGGGCGCCAACTTCCACCTGTTCCACGTTCACCGCGACCCGGCCAAACCTCGCCTCTTTCTGCACAAGAACGTCCTGAATGCAAGCAGCGCTTACAAACTGAGCTGGGTGAACACGCGGTGGACGCCGACGAGGATAAAAAATAAACACAGAAAGTAAATTTAAACATGGTATTTTTAATAAAAGATTGGAGGAGTTTCAACACAAATCCACCCTCAAACAGAACACTCCTATCCAGTATGACCTTTTTCACAAAGCTCTCTGCTCCTACTTGTCCTGCTGTTCATCATCTCCTGGCCTGTAATGACCACAGCCGTGTAGAGGCAGAGTAATTGCCTCCAGAGGCTGTGTGCTTCTCCTTTTAGTGGCTGCATGTCAGCCTGATTCAGTCTCCATCATCAGGACACTCTCCCAGCTTGGCCTGCAGCCAGCCAGTCCCAGCTGATATTAAACAGCCGGGGCGCAGGCTCAGCTCTAAACAGTGTCTTACCTGCAGCAGAAAGCAGTCAGTGCAGTCTCGCTTTAAAGGGATCCCTGACTACAACATTTAATAAACTGTAAAACAAAGACTGTAAAAATGCTGTTTGAACAATATTTTAATGATCCCATGAAGGGAAATTACAGTTCGGAATAACCCGTTCAAGAGATATAGAGTTATGCGTTTTATTAAGGCTGTAAAGCGTACAGAGAAAATGGTCTCTGGCCACCTTGAAAGTTAATCTTGGACAATATCTGATGATCAGCCCCTTTAAATGAAACCAAAGCGCACTGACAGAAAGGAGAATGTAGAAATGACTCAGGCTAAACTGGAAATGTGTATGGAGGACAGCAGAGCTGCTACATGGTAGAACATCAGCTCTAGCCTGTTAGCTTTCACATAAATCATCCGAGCTATTAGCTCGTTATTAGCATGGGAGCTAACGCTATATCACCATATATATTTATGTATTAGCTTGGGAGCTAACGCCCAATCATCACATACATACACTATATTGCCAAAAGTCTTAGCTCACCCATCCAAATGACTGTGTACCAGTGCACAAAGCAAGGGTTCATGCAGGTTTCAGTAAGTTAAATTTAAGACCTTTTAAGACCTTTAGGAATGACATTTAAGACTAACAGAAACATTCAAATGGTCCCAGAAATTTTGACATAGAAACCTTCTATTGCTATCAATTTAGCTATTATTTTATTATATAAAACATATTTTTATATAATTATATAGAATATTTAATTTTAATACAAGAACATTAAATTATTTTAATGAAACCGTCATATCTATAAGACCTTCATATTGACTGCTGTGGATTGCTTCCAACCGAGTGCAAAAATCACTGATATCAAGCCAAGTGTCATTGAAAACACCCTTTCTATGTTTAAACCACAAGCAGTGGAGATGACTGAACTTCTTTGTTTTTTGGGCAGGTGAACAAGCTGTTGTATGCAGGGGGTTGTAGTGGCAAAGAGGTCCAAAACATGGAAGCAAACTGTGCCATATTTTTTACCTGCAGTTATAACAGTATTTGTGGTTTAACGCGTACAAAGACCTGTATCAAACTTAGCACTTCATGAAGTCAACCTCTGATTACAGCACTTTACTCTGTTTATTTGTGCAGCCAACATTTCTCAGGAATGATCGAAAGTAAAAAAAAAATTAAGACTTGATAAAATAAAATTTAAGATCTTGGATGAAAATCCGGGTGTTATTTAAGACTTTTTTAGGCGTAAAATTTTGATTTTCAAATTTTAGAATTAGTTTTTAGACTTTTTAATACCCTGCATGAACCCTGATAAAGACATGGATGGTAGAGTCTGGTGTGGATGAACTTGACTGGCCTGCACAGAGTTCTGACCTCAACCTCATAGATCACCTTTGGGGTGAATTAGAGAGGAGACTGAGCCAGGCCTTCTGTCCAACATCAGTATGTGACCTCACAGATGCACTTATGGAAGAATGGTCAGAAATCCCCATAAACATACCCCGAAACCTTGTGGACAGCCTTCCAGAAGAGTTGAAGCTGTTTTAGCTGCAAAGAGTGGACCAACGTCATATTGAACACTATGGATTAGGAATGGGATGTTGCTTAAGCTCATATGTGAGTCAAGGCAGGTGAGTGAATACTTTTGGAAATATAGTGTATGTGTGTGTGTGTATACTGCGCTAGACTTTTTTGCTGTCCGTCATTTTGACTGACAGGGTAAAAATACATCTGTCATGATCAATTTTTATCAGTTACTTCCTTTATTAAATGATAATGACTAAACAATTCAATAGAATGTGGCTACTGTCATGTTTGTTTTGCAGTTTTGCCTCATATGCAGCGCCTGCAGGATTTCAACGCAAAAAACACCTGTCCCACACGAGGCCCAACGTGCACAATGTGACACACACTGTCCCGATTTTGACTCAGATACCTTACGAAAAGTCAAAAAAGAAAAGAAAAAAAACTACAAATGTTATTTAGTGGCTGCACAGTGTCTCCTTATTTCTGTCTCTGCCGCCTTTGCAAGAGGATGAGAAAGGCATGAAGGCAGAGATACAGTCAGCTTTGTTAGAATAAATAAGAGATTTTCGTGATGTAGATCTACATGCGTAAAGCTGAAAATGTCTGTGTGTGACGCCACAGAGCAGTCTTGAGAAGCCTCGTTGAAATTTTTTCTCCTTCTCACCTGGTTTATTTAATAAGTCTTCCAGATTTAAGAGGTCAGGGGTGTTAATTGTAGTCTGTCAAAATGACGGACAGCCTTCAGATTTTTCTGTCACTGTGTTTAAAAAAAAGTCAAATATGGAAATGATTCTGTTAACTCTGATATATATATATTAGGGGTGCAACGATACAGAAAATTCACGGTTCGGTTCGGTTCGATACTTTAGTCTCACGGTTCGATATTTTTTC
>JARVGW010000086.1:11979960-11999099 GCA_031762495.1 Anablepsoides rubrolineatus | reverse complement strand
GCACGGAGAGAACATGCAAACTCTACCCAGAAAGGTCCCCGGGCCGGGATTTGAACTGGCAACCTTCTTGCTGAGAGGCATCACGCTCTACCAACTGAGCCACCGTGCCGCCATTAAGGTATTATTTTATGTAAAAAAGGTTCAAAGCATCTGTTTGTTCTGATGAATGATTTGAATTTGAGGAATATTACAAAAAATATATATAAAATAAAATCAGGAGGACAAACCTTTTGGATCTGGGGACCCCTTATTGGGGAAATAATTTTTCACTGACTCCCTCAAAAACCTCATGCTGATTAAAACTAATTTAACCTCTAAATGCCATAAGACTATTTTTGTTAAGTATGTTTGTTTTACTGGTCTATTGGTTCCCTTGTATACAAATATGCCTTTTTTTAATGAAATGACATAATTAATAATTTGTGATTTTGCGGGATAAGCCACAGCTTACGGACCAGTTTGAGAACCTCTAGAAGAAATCAGTTCCTACATGAAGTTAATTTGAGATAGTAGCTCTGACTTAGAAAATATATTTTATTTTGTTTAAGGGACAGAAAAAAGGCTTCCATACATATATACGTGTAGCCTGTTAACCTCTTGCATTTGTCCTCTTAGTAATCCATTGGACAGCTCATTATGACCGTCTGGAATACTAAACCAATACTCCGGGCGCACGCGCTGTCCGCGAGCTTCCCACGAGCACACATCAGCAGCACGGGACGGTTTCTCTCGTGCGCTCAACAATAGAGTGGTTCATACCATTCTCACCGACTACTGCGGGGACCTTTCCCTCTTCATAAACCACATTTTCTCTTATTTTTTTTTAGACAAAAGGACATATATGTCGCGCTCACGTAAAACCGACAACGGTTTCAAGTTGCGAAACTTAATTTTACTGGGACCGGGCGACATTTAGCGCCGCTTTCACCGGCGTTCAGTCGAAGAATCCCTTTTCAAACAAAGTGGCTGGATTGTTCTTCTTCGCCGCCGCCTCTTCCAGCAGCACTTGGTATCAGAGACGGTGCAGCCATGGATCTGACCCGGGGATTTAAATTCTTGGACTCGGTGGCACGCTTTGTCGCTCAGTGAAAAATGGACAGAAGATAAGTGGGATTTTACACTAACTCATCAGGTAACATTTTAACAAAGCACCCCCACACGCCACGTTTTTTTTTTAACTCCGACATATTGACTAAATGTTTGCATCTTAGCTCTACTACAACTTGGACCCCGAGTGAGTCAGAACCGAGTCACCATGATGTAACATTAGACCTGAACCGGAGCAGCCAGTCTAATAACGGTCTGTAGGTAATTCAACACTGCTCTGACTCCCACAGTAACCCGTCATACAGGTGATAAATGAGGCGGGGTTGACAACGCTTGAGCTTCAATCATTCATTTAAAAGCAAAAGTACCAGTAGTTTGTTTACTACTGTTTTTTTTTAATAAAGCTAATTGATCAAGCGTGCTGCTGCAGCTGCTGCAGCTGCACATCTGCATGAGCTCCAGCTGCGGCTGCATGTAGTCTGAGGAATGTCATCATGTTGAATACAATTTCTGCAGTGCCTCTTGAATATCCAGATTGAAGCATCCAATATATTCCTAACATCTGCGAGTTTCAGCCGGGTTGAGCTTGTAGAAGTTTCAGTTTGCTGCAGCGTAATTAAGCCCCCCACCCACCGCCTCTACAGCACCACTAAAGATCACTGACTTCCCTGAGTAATAATAATTGGGTCTGAGGGTCTGTATGTATTCCAGCTTGGTTTGCAGGCTGTCATGTGGGGGGATGGTAGCTTACTGACCGGTGAAAATCGTGGTTTGTGAAATCTGAAACCTTCTTTTTAACTACTTTTCCCAAGTGCAACAAGAAAAGCGAGTCGTTTTGTGACTGTTGTGCATCTTTTTTTTTTGGAGAATTTGAACATTTGCTTGATTCCAGCTGGCATTATTTAAGGTTAAATAATAAGAAGAGAAATTGCATTTTTATGCAATATTGCAATAATGAGTCCTGAATGACTGCTGAGATTTGTTGAAGAATTTAATTTTAAATTACATATTTAAGTTAAAACAAGCAGAGTAGCTAAATCAGCAGAGCCGCACTTAAAAGCAACATTTACCAAAACATAGCTTAAAACTAAAAGTAACAAAATGGTAGCTAAATGCTAAAAGTTGCAGAATTGCAGTTAAAGGCTACAATTAGCAAAACTGTAGCTAAAAGCTATAATTACCAAAATGGTGGCTAAAAAGTAAAAGTAGCAGAAATGGCAACTAAAAGCCAAGATTAGCAAAACAGTTTCACAAGCTAAAGTAACACAGTGGTAGCTGAAAGCTAAAAGCAGCAGAATTGTAGCTAAAAGCTGAAATTAGCAAAACTGTATCAAAAAATTAAAAGTAACTAAATGACAGCTGAAAGCTAAAAAAAAAAAAGGAGAGAAAAAACAGTGGTAAATAAAAGCAGCAGAATGGTAGCCAAGAGTAGAACAATGATAAATCTGTCAGAATGGTAAAAGCTGAAATGAAGAAAACTGTTTTAAAAAGCTATATACTAAAAGTAACAAAACTGTAGCTAAAAGTTGCAGTATGGTAGCTAAAAGTATCAGAACATTTGTTTAAAAAAAAAGTAGCTGAAAAAGACAAAAAAAAAACATTTTTGCTGAAGCAAATTAAAAACAATGTTTTTGAAGGCATTGAAGAAATCTGAATATATCTTTTATGGGGAATTTCATTAATAAAAGTAACAAAAATAACTAGTCATAGCATACTATTCTTGAATGAGCTGAAGGTTTTGAAACTGTACAAAATGTACAAAGTATGCAGAAGTAGGTTTGATTACAAAAAAGATGTATAAAAAAATAGAGTGAATGCTGACTCAGCATTCACGCTATTAAAAACCATATCTGCTGCATGTTGTTTTAAACCCAGTTAAAATTGGCTCTGTTTCTGTTAGTGAATCCTAAATATCCTGTTTCATGATTTGCACATATTAACAGCCTGTAGTGGAAATGTGATGTCCAGATTTGTGGCTTATGATGCATGAATCATCATTTGTGGCGCTGGTTACGGTGCCAGTGCCTGCTGCTCTCAACTAGGGATTAATGCGGCCAGCTTGTGCCTCAAACGAACCGAGGCAGTCAGATGTAATAATGATACATGAGGGACTCAAACTTGGGTGTATTTGCAGTTGTTGCTGCTGACTGTTTTATGCAAAAATTACATAATTCTGCTGACTTGGTAATTTAATAAGATTTAATCTGATGAGAGAAATCTTAGATTCCTGATTCTAAAATATTCTGAAGCTGAACACTTCAAATGAGCTTAAAAATATGAATGCTATGTAAAATATTATTTCTGCAAACATTTTTCGTATGACATTGGAAATAATCTCTTACTCTTACATAATAAGGTCTATGACACATCACTATTAAATTAATATTAAAAAGGTTCGTACAAAGAGTATATGTCGTACTGGTTGGATTTAAAGTTGGCTTCAGATGACACTTTTTTTTTCAGTTGAGGGTGTTTTGTGTTGAAGCATTCTGTGAACCAGAACCACCGAATCCTGAAATGATTTTCTATGATTCACAATTTATAAAGCAGAAGCCTCTCATTGAACATCACCTGCTGCTGTATCCCTGCATCAAACCTGAGCGCACTCCGTTTTTGTCTCATGCTTCCTGTGAACTTTTTGCCTTTTTGAGAGATGAAAATTCCTGCACGGTTGGCACTTCCCCCTGTTTGATTTTTTTTTCTCCCTGTGTGTTTCTGAGGCCCTTGTGAGAGAATGGTTTTTGGCAAGCTTCCTGTAGAGGCTTTTTTGGCCCTCTTGTTTGTTGACATAGCTCTGATCCTCTGCCAGCCTCTGGCTTTCTCATGCTACCAAGAACAGTATCGTCCTTTCTGACTCTCTCTTTTGTCCCCCCCCCCCCCCCCCCCCCCAGAGGTGGAGCGGGGGTGGCGGCGAGGCGCAGGATAACATGGGATGTAATGACGAAGCATGCAGAGAAGGAGATAGGAGGGGAAGAAAGATGAGTAAAACGAGAAGAAGGTGGGATTCTGGGAAAGCCGGAGAGAGCAGAAATGAGTGTGTGTGTGTTTGTGTGTGTGTGTGTGGGGAGCAACTAGCAGTTCCAGTTTATGTGCCATTCAGCGGAGCCACAGACGGACCTCCTATCTCCCAGCTGTTGGGATGCTCCCGAGGGTCCGGCACACAGGCGCTATTGTTCTTCCTCTTGGCCAGGCCCACTGCTCCATAATGCTGCCTCTGTCCGCTGGCTGAACTGGTCTGACAGAGAGACACCGGTGCACAGTTCAGCCCGTCTGACTGGTGCTCCTTGTGTGTTGCTACCACTGCCTCCACCCACCTCCCAGGAGTTAACTCGGAGGTGTAGGAGGTGGTCTCTTTGTTAACTCGCTTCTTCATAACAAGAATTTGTCCTCAGTGTTTTTTTCTCTGACCTTTTTTTATTTTACACTTCCCACAGTAATAATTCCTTTCCACATTTCATGCAGGATTTCTTCACCTACAATCATCTTTTGATGAGAAGGAGTTGTAGCCGTTTTGGTCAAACTTGTAAATAACATCTCATGCTGTACTATGAGGTCCTGTGTGATCCATGAGGGCTTGAAGTGTTGTGAATGGCTCAGTGATACGACTGAAGAATCTAAAACCGTATAAGCTAGGGCTGTTCAACTGGCGGCCCGCTGGCTGTATGTGGCCAGCAGGTGACTTCTGTCTGGCCCACCTTTGAGCTTCCCTCCCACAAAAAAATGTTGTATCTTTTCATAATGTAAAAATAGGTTTCAAATCATTTGTAAAATTGTAAAATTTATGAATTAAGTGCAACAAAATAAAGAAATTGAATGAAACACAATGAAATAATGCAGTGTTTGGCAACACAGCAACTAAAACCTTTCCTCTGCCAACATCCCCCAGAATGCATTGCAGTTCTGATTCAGTAAAATTATCAACATTCTATCAGACATATCAGGGGTAGACATAAGGAAATTTTTCAGGTTGTCCAGCGAACAACCTGTTGACAAAACCTGGTTGTCCGCAAAACATTTTGGTTGTTTAAAAGAATCTCAAGAAAAGTATATTTCATCTGTAGACAAATTTTATAATAATTGTTCTCAGTCAGCCAGGTTGTCAGGAGCTGCGTGAATAAAACTTCCTCATTCTCTTCTTTGAAATAGAGTATATAAGGCTCAGAGAGTAAAGCAGCAAAAATGTTGCTAATAAAACCTAGAAGTTACCCAACATTCGTAAACTTCTTTCTGCTCATAGGTCAAACATTTTCACTTAAATAGGAGTGTACATGACCTTATTAAAAGTTACAGTTTAGTGTTCTGTTCAGCTTTATCAAGGTTTTTCTCCCTTTCATTTTTACAAATGACAGACACCCGTGGCAGAGAACTTTAATCAAATCTTTTTTTCTTGGTTGTCCACCAGACAAAACTAAAATAGGTTGTCTCACACAACCTAAACAATGGTTATGTCTACCCCTGCATATTTTCTATTGGTATTAATATTGCGGTAGCTACGGTTATAGATTTATTGCCTGGCTCTGGCTACTAAAGTCGACATGCTAACATGTAGCATCTATATTTACTTCTGTAAACAGTGAGCAGAATGTGATTTCACATAATCTTCTGCACCATAGAGTGTTCACACTGGAGTCTGATGAAGGTTGTATTTAAAATATAATGTGAACGTCCACGCAAAAAAATCCAATTTGGGGAAAATATTGAAATTGAGCATTAAGACCTGCAGCGTAAATGTAGCGTTATGGTAGTAGGCTGCTTTTTTTTTTCCTTCATACATCCTGCACATTTTGTCACCTCATTCTCTCTGTTTCTTTGTCATGTAGGAGTAGAGGGTGCTGACAGGCTAAAACAGAAGTGCCTGGCCGTCTCTCAATCTCTGTCAACACAGCAAAAAGACAACCAAGTTTTGAGCGGCGCCTACACAGCTTCAGTTTCTTTAGTTTTTTTCATCAGTCATACCCCATCTTTTCACTTATTTCTTTAAAATCACTAGTTTTGTATCTGTTCAGTCCATCTGCAGCAGGTCTATATGATTGTAATACAACAAGCTTTGCTGCTAACAAGCTGTGCCACTTCTGCTGCAAGAGTTCTGCCACTCATCACATCACTGAAGCCTCAAATGGGTTTTGGAAAAGGATTTTTTCCTGCTTTTACACCGTTAAGTCCAGCTGTACTTCATATCTGTCAGCTGCAGCTTGTGGAACAGCGAGGCCAAGCACTTCAACTTTAAAGTTTTTTTTTTATCCCCCCCCTCATCTCTTTTTTTTTTTTTTTTTTACTGAGAACTTTAAGTACCTTAACAGCACAGGCTATGGCAGGGAGCACTGTCATAAGCTACTTTTTAGTCAAAAAAAGAGTAAGCTGAGTTGGCTGAAAATGCCTTGAGAACCTCCCACTCTTCGTTTCTGGCTCATGACTATTTGCTGCATTCTCAATAACGTATCCCTCACCTATTGTCTTTCAATAACAGAAAGTTGGTTCCAAAAATTGAGCCCCATAGTGTTTTGTGGCTGACCAGGCTTAAACTGTCAGCTGAAAGCCAAAGTGAGCTACACAATGGCGTAAACTTTGGGCTGCCGAGGCCACTCCTCTGGTGTCATGTGTACGTTTTGGATGGTAGATGTAGTCTGATCCCTTTCTCAGTACAATGTCGCCTTGATTTGCTCCAGGGGTGAATTTGATGCAGAAGCTTTGAATCAAGTAGGTGTGTATGAGACTGTGTTTTTGTATGTCCATGGTTGGTGTTTATGTTAGCTAATGGATTTTAAGCTGTCCTGTGCTTGACTTTTTCTATGTATTTTCTGTTTTTTATTATTTTTATTATTTTTATTTTTTCATATTTTTAACCGTTGACTTAAGTCCTGTGCCTTCAGTGCATGGGTGGATTTGAATAGATTTGAATATTCAAAGTTAAGCAAAACAGAAAACTCCATGAGTGTCACGGTGCTGCAGTATGCTCCGACTTTTAATGCTGAGTCAGCATTCTGTTTATAATTTCCAACATACATTTTTTTGCAATCAAACTACTTCATACTTTTTACCTTTTTAAGACTTTCAGCATATTTAACAGATGACTTCTGTCACATTCATTTTTTTTTTACCTTTCATACTTTTCAAAATATGTACAAAATATTCCCCATAAAAATGCATTGAGATTTTTTTGATTCCTTCAAAAGTATTGTTCTCATTTAAACTTCTTTCTCTTCTTGTGCTATTTTAGCTTTAGCCATGGTTTCACTATTTAAAACTTTTACTACAGTTTTGCTAATGTTGGCATTAAGCTACAGCTTTAACATTTTTTTAGCTTTTAAACATGGTTTGACCAATTTTAGCATTTACTCTAGCTACAGAACCACAGCTTTGTTTTAGGTTGTTGGCTATGGTTTTGCTAAGTTTAGCTTTCAGCTATGATTTAGTTAATTTTAGCTTTTAACTAATTATAATTTTTACTTATGATTTTGATAATTCGAGCTTTCTTTTTTCACAATTTCTTGCTATTTTTGGTTTGTGGCTACAGTTTTTATTTCTAATTTTAGCTCTTAGCTATGATTTTGTTAACATTAGCTTTTACCTTTTTTATAGTTTTGGATAAAATTAGCAAAACCACTGCTAAAAGCCACTGTTTAGCTGCTTTAGTCATTCAGCACTCGACTTTTTTTCTTTAGTTTCTTTTTGCTTTCTCTTTCCTGTCCTCAGTCCCACTTTTCTGCTCTTTATCTTTCTGCGTCTTATTGAGCTGGAATGGTTGAAGCCACGGTCATTGTGTCTGACTATAATGATTGATTTAGGCTGTAAAAATGGAAGATGAGCCACGTTTATCACGTCTGCAGCTTGAACCCTTTCCGTCAAGACTTTGTCTGGATTTCTTTACATCTTTATTCAATTACAGATGTACTGAATTTTCATTAGGATTTTCATAAGCGTTCATTTTTCTTCAGTGCTCCTTTCCTTGTCCTAGATTAAGAAGAATTGCAAGCAAGGGTTGGAGATAGAAGCCAGGTAGTAAAACAGAAGATGCACAAGCTTTTGTTTCCTGTACATTATGTACCACACAATTTCTTTGAGTTTTTAACCAACCAGATTGTTGTGACACATGGATTTCCCTTGACATTTTAGTCTAACGCAATTTGCAATATCAGGACAGACAGCCATTAAAAGAAGAAAAATAAACCTGCAACTGTTTATGAAACAGTTCTGAGAGGGTATAATAAAGTGGCGAGAAAAGAAAGAAGCAAGAAGGGAAGTATAGCCTCTTAGCATCCTGTTGTTTGTCCATGGTTTCACAGTGGGTGTGCTTGTTCACTCAGACGATCGCTGCCTTCAATTAGGAGCCAGTGTTTGGCTGTTCATTTCCAGCTCTCAGCAAGAATCCAGCTCCGCTCAGGATTTGCATGAGACGCGTATGAGGCTGGTCTGATTTGCACTGGGTGGAAGCAGAGCCAAGCAGAGGCTGCAGAATGTAAGCCTGCTCCTCAAGTTCGCCTTTCCTTCGTCTTTGATGGTTTGCAGGAAATGCCAAATTCATTTAAATCATCTGCGAGGAAACCTACTCAAAGCCTACGTATTCAGCAGCCACGTCATCTGTGTTATTCTCGTGCAGCAATTCTCTGTGCTTCAGAGCAGGGGTCTGAAGGAGGTCAGAAATATCTTAGAACACATTTATTGAGAAAAGATCAGTGGAGGCAATTTACAGCTTAGTGAAAAGCCTACATATTCTAACTTTAGTCTTGTGTTCATGCTGTACCAGAAGAAATGTAACAACATGAAGCTGCTGGCTGAATCTTTTCTATTTTTTGAAATTATCTTAACATTTTAACAACATTATGATAGAATAGCATTCTGTCCCTTCTATCAAGCTTTGGGAAATATTCTGAGACACAGTAGTCCGTTACATAACTGTCTTTCATACAGACACAAGCCCACAGCTACTATAAGAGGGCCGAAGCTTATGTAAGAAAGAGAAAACAATATTTTTCCCCCTCATATTTATCAGTCATATGATGCGATTCTGAATGTGTCTGCTGGTTTCACTGCACCGTCCTTGATCTATAGCAGCAGGGCGTCTGTGTGCGTCTTTGTGAATGTTTGCGTATCATGCATGAGATCACACGTATCCGGTTTGATGCTATTTCGCATGAGTGCTGTTGACCTGACCTCACAATACCGGATGAGTACCTATGACTCACTGCCTCCAAGGTCAGAGTGTTGCTAGCATCGGAGCTTTAACTGTTGAACTTGATGTCCTCTCGACCTAGCCGCCTGACAGTGCACGATTTTTATAAAGCTTAGCACTGCTGTCTGTAGACAAACCCAGCATTCAGTAACTGTCCCATAGCTTGTCTACAGTGAAACAGAATTCTGGAAAAATGCTTTTGATGCTGATGATCCAAGGAGGTTTTTGTGGTTAAATTTGTATGCAGCATTGAAACCAATTAAAGGAGACGTGATGCTTTTCAATCCTACAGTTTCACATTTAAATTGTTCACTGGGTTCTTTATAAAGTGGAACTGCAATGCTTTGGTCTGAATTCTTCCTTATTGTAACTCCACAAGCCCCTCTTTCACCCCTGTTCTGAGGTGTGTCTGAGAGCAACTCGTTTATTCTTTTTATTACATATTGGTTAAAAGGTGTCAACAAAGGAAGACTTGTCAATCCAGCCTTACAAGGTGGAGTCAGAAACTGATCCAGAGCCATAGGAGAGTGAAGACGACGAGCCTGCAAAACCGCGTATTCGCAAAACCGGTTAGCCAGAAGTTTGTGATCTTGTTTAGCAGTTTCACAGCAAATAATGTGATGTTATTGTTCAAACAAGTAGATTTTGCATAGTGTCCATTTTAAGAGTTCAGTACAAATTTTTCTATAATCAGTATTTCTGCATGCATGACAGCCATCCTAGTGTCTGGTATACTAAGTAGTAGTAGTAGTAATAATAATAATAATAATAATAATAATACTTTTTATTTTGTCTTTCAGGACACCCAAGAACACTGTACAACAGTACCATACAAATGTAGATGCGTTTAACAATAAGGTTGTGGGGAAGAAACATAGAACTGAAGAGTACAAAACAGTCATATAATAAAGTACAATGACCAACCAATAGGAGTTAACAGTGAAAAGCTAATCTGAATAGATGCGGAGTACTTATTAGGTAATCTCCTGAAGCAAATCTTATTTGAAAAGAAAAGTATTTTAAAAAATAACACTGCTGAGGTCATCTCTTGCAATCAAATTAACTGGATTAGGAGATGAACTTCCTGTCTGAATTTATGACTAATATTAATTAGAGATGCACTAATATAAAAACTTCAGCCGATATCGATATTTGATATTATTAGTGTTCTGGCCGATAATCGATATTTACCGATTTCTCATGCAAACACAAATTATATATATACATATGCGTGTAAATATAATTGTCTATTTTTTTGAAACTGTAAAAAAAACAAACGACCAGACCGCTGACATGGCTCTCCACAGCGTCACAAACATGATCAGATACCACACGACCAACCATTTCCCCTCCTGAAACAGAAACACAAAGCTAAAAAGTAGGAAATAAATATTGGACGTTAATATTGGCCTGGTTTTACTTATTGGACCAATACTGATGTTAATATATGTTGATATATTGTGCATCCTTAATTATTAATATTAATGTATTTTTTTTTAAATCACAATTTCCTGTCTCAAGTCTAAAATTATTAAAATTAGCAATCTGAATTGTTCATTTATTTCCCCCAGCTGCCTTTACCCAAATCTCACTGACTGATCAATCTGACCAATCATGGCTTACCCAAACTACGCCCACACCCATGAAAATCCCACCTAGTGACTGCAGAGACATCAAATTGAAATTTAAAGATACCTTTTCATACCTCCTTTTAGTTTTTGTAGCAGTTTTGTAGGAAGAGTGATTCCTGCAAAATTGTGTTCACTCTGTACATAAAATGTTAGTTTACTTGTCAAAATGCCAAATTAGAAATAGAATCAGGCACTACGTGCAATACTTCTACTTTTGTACACTCTCCAGTGTGATAGGTGAAGATGAGGTGTATTAATTTTGTTGCAGACAGAATTTACATAACAAACCCGACATGACACATTCTGCAGTGAGAAGGTTGCCAGTTGGCAGGTGAGAGAATTCAGTTTATTTAGCTCCTATACTGAAACACCAGTGGAGAAGTTCAGAACTGTGCTGGTGTAGATTCTCAGTTATTCAGGACATGGTAATCCTAGCAAGTTGAACCAAAGTCAGCTCTTTTTAAGATTTTTAGAAGCAATTTCAGCTTGCTAGAAGTCCAGAGATATGTACTGACTGATCTTTAAAAAGCATCCGCAATAAAGTCCAACACTTTTGTTATGCGTTGCATACAGTGCTGAAGAAGGTATAGGGCAAAATGTCATGCTCCAAGAACATTTTTTTAAATGTCTGTGCCTGTTCAATCAAGCTTAAAGCTGGTTAAATGCCAGACTGGGTTTTGGAGTTGAACAAGCTTGGCGTTAGGGTGCCTGGAGGAAAGCATCTTCTTCCAGCTAAACAGGAAAGCAGCAGACCATTTGGGTCTATCTTAAAGTGTAGGATAAGGTCAGAGAGTGATTTCAATACTCTCTGTGTGGTTATATAAATGTTAGTGGCAACTTGAGGCGAAAGCCCGTTTTGCTTAGCTAAGCCCCAGGAGAGCAGATTGGTGCTGACAGATAGGTCTGGCCTCACCTCTAGGACTGCTGCAGAACCTCTTATTTTCTCGGTTTGTCTCACTCATCATTGTTGTTTACAGACCTCCTGTGTGTCTGTTCTGCCTCTTCGTTTTCCTTTTTTTCCTCTCCTCTCCCTCTTTCCTCTTCTTGCTTCGTTTTGCCCTACTTTTTGTAAACTGGAGCTGTGCATTTGCAGCAGACTGCTTTCAAAGTAGTTAATGATCTCCGCCAACTTGTAGTCAATCTGATGTCTTTGCTGGACTTGAGCCATGCCTGGGTGGTTGACCACATTGTTTTTAGCATAAAGCTACAGTCAGTTCACTGGAAGGTAACAGGAACAGAGTAAGCAGAACAACTGGAGCAAATGTTGCCTAGAGCTTCAAACAATTAAAAAAAGTACAGCATATATTAAGCCCAGGTAAGGAGGTATTCTCTGTTGGCTCATTTAAAATAATGTGAAATGAACATGTAGCTTTGTTGCTTTTTATACCATTAAGATGTTATTATTTGGTTTAGCCTTTGCTACATTTGGCTTTTTTATTTTTAAGCCACTCACTTTTAAAGGGGAGGTATTATGTATTATCCAGGCACAAAGGTCAGTTCTACCACAATCTAGTAACTATTTTATCATCAATTGTTATAAAAGTGCTGTATACACAGCAAAAATTAGCCATCTAAAATTAAGCTAAAAATGCTTGAATCTTCTCTTACCAACCTCTGGTAGGGAAAGCTACAACAATGTCATCCTTACAAATCATAAAAAGAGAGAAGTCGCTTCCTTGGTATTCAAAAACACGTTTCCTCGATGAAGGCATTTTTTTTTAATTCAAAAAGGACTCAACTGAGAAGTGGTTAACAGGCATGCAGTTCCAACGCGTGTTTGCTAATTGTTGCTGCCACAGAAGGGTGCTCTGTGGGATAGGAGCTCGAATGCAGGGAGGAGCTTTGAGTAAATAGGCGGTGCTTTGTACCTGCAATCGTTTAGGCAAATTTGAATGTCGCCACTGATTTTCTACTTTCTGTTCCCATCAAAAACCTTTCCACTGCCATTTCTAATAAAGTATCCAGAACCTAGATATTTGGGTTTGGTAGTATTAAGTTTTGTGTGTGTCAGAAACAAGTCTTACTAGCATTATTAGAGCAACTTGTCAAACATAATTAGGTGTTAAATTTTGTCACTATGAAAAGGAAAAGTCATCTCCAAATATCACAAGCTTTATACAATCTGACACTTTTACTGATTTTTGACTGACTCTCAAATGTTACTCCAAAGTTTTCTGTAGTAAACATTTGATCCTTAAATTGTAGTCAGGTAAAGAGTTACCGTGACCTATAGTGTTATTGTACAGTGTTCTGGATAAAGATCTGGACTGATGTGAAGGTCTTCCATGTGAGATAAATGTGAAAAGATATAGAGCATGTGTAAGCTAAGTTCATTCAACTGTAACAGGACTGAGACAGTTCTTGATTGTGGGCCACTGTGACATGGTTATCTTCTTGCTCTCAAGGGTAAAGTGACAAGAGGCACAACAACAACAGACAGAGTCTGACTGACCATGAGAGATAACATGAATTGTGTTGAGCAGAGATAGCAGCTGAAGTGGATTCTATCTTCTTCTGTTGATAGAAGTGTATTTGTACCACCCCACAAACACCTCAGCCCTAGTTTATGCTGAAAATAGGACTGGATCCTTGAAATACACCCACTGATAAGGGGTAAAAAAATTGTTAACTCAAGGGAGTAAATACACAAGTGAGAACCTCTCTACCTGCTGAAAGAATTATGCTTTAGTTCCTTTTTAAGAGGCATCAATCAGAGACAAATGGATAGCTTAACAGTAAAGGCAAGAGAAAGAAACAGCACCAAGAAGTGATGTGTTTCTGTCGTCTTTGTGTCAGTGTCAACTATCCCTCCATCTCTCTAGAGACGAGGCACATTTGGACAAGGAGAATATGTGTGTCAGCAGTGTGGATGGACTGTATTGTGGCTCAGCAGTGATCATCTGGACTTAAATTCCCTGCACTCAGTCTCTGTTTAAATATAGCAAATTGAATTCTATAGACACCTTTGAGTAATTGTCTGCCACAATAAAAAAAATCTCCACACTCGCTGCTTAGATGAACTACCACTTGCAAAGCTTTATTATAACTTCACAAAATATAACCCTATCCTATAAAATTTGAGAAAATAGGATTGCCCTATTCACTGATTTTAACAGAAAATCACTTGTTATGCTGGGTTTATGGTAAGATAATAATGCAGATTTTTGGCTCATCTTTGTCTTTGAGACAATCTTAAGGACACTCAGATTAAAGATAACCTTATGAGATATTTCTGCCATGTGTGGTGAGTTAGGAGTGATATAGTCGGGACTGCTCCGATCTCAAATCAGGGATATATGTTGGATTGTCTTGGCCTGATGTTCCAGCATGTGAGGTGTTCCATGAGGACAAACAAGCATGCAGCCTTTTGAGTGTGACAGAAAGCGAGGTGACAAAAACACAGAAGGTAATCCAAATTAAAGAAAACAAAACTGCCATGTTGCACCAGAAAGTTTAGCGGACGTCTTTTTTTTTTGTTAAAAAAAGTACATAAACTATCGCCGTTGCTTCTTCCTTGTCAGCCGTGTTGATTTACCTTGAGAGGTCTAACGGGATTTCCCATCTGACATTTGAATGTTTGTGAGTGAAATCTGTTCGTGTGTTGTATTTCCGGTGTGGTGGCTATACACCACACACTCTAGGACCAAACCTGTTCTATTATTTTTCCATCGTCATGCGTGGGGGGTCTCAAGTTTTGAAAATCAGCCAATAATATTAAAAGCTTGCTTTGTGAATCAGGCATTAGCTGAGAGCCTCTGCATCGGCCAAGAGTTGATCAGCTCAACATCCCAGTTCCCAGGTTAACAGCTCTGCACCAACTGGCACCGCCTTAGGCCTGCCTACAGCAAGGACACCTAAATCGATCATCTCTCTTCTTCACTGCTGGCACTTTTCTCCCTCAGATGCTTCACTCTTTCTCGGACATGGAACTATTGAGAGTCTGTATTCAAACTCTAGAGAAACTCATTGAGAAGTTTGTACAGCTGCCTTTGGCGGGATCTAATTGGTTCGATTTATCCCACAAATCCCCCTGACTTCTTGTTTCTCTTCCTCACATATCCAACCCTCAGTCGCTGCCAAGCCAAAACGAGTTCTCACACGGCTTGTGAACTGTGTAAATGACTGAACTTTATGACTACAAAGCGTCTCTGTCTCCAACAGACTCATCGTAATACTTCACAGACTTCTTCCATAAAGTATTAAGTCAATGATTTTTCCCCCACAAGTCATTATGTGGCCATTAGATACACACATTTATTCTGAACAGCATTATAATGGGCATTCTGAAAATAAGACCTGAATTAAACTGAAGTTAATGTCTACAAAGTCTGTGTTGTTTTCTAACCAACCATCATTCTTGTAGCTTCATTCTTGTAAATTAAATGTGGTCCCTTCTGGCTTCAAAAAATGACCACATGACTAACTCCAGGTTTTAAAAAAAGCAATCTTCAAAAAAACAAATGTCACAATCAGCTACAGTCTTATTCATAGAGTTACAGTGTTTAGGTGCAGAATTTAAAAGTGTTTTGTCAACAGAAAGGCAAAAATAATTTGGCATATTCTTATAGAAGTTGAATCATGTAAAAACAGAAATCATTTTGTTTTGTTACTGTACATTATGGTGTGTTTTGCAGTTTTATGTAACTGGTAACTTTCAGAATTTAAATATATTCTCTTAAAGCTTCATGTCTTTGTTCCATTGAGCATGCTCTGTTGTGCTGGCATAGTTCACAACAACCAGATATGACAAACAAAACATTAGTCTAAGAGGGGTTCTTTCAAATTATTTAGACTCTGGAGGTTCTCCTATATACAAGACTAAAACTTTGCTCAAAAATATCCTAAAATACTAATAAATGACAGAATGTTATATAAAGAAGATTTATGGATGAAAATTCCTTGTAATTCTTTCTGTGGTCTGAAACTCTAAACTTGTAGCAGTATGACTGACCTCACATGTTAATCTCAATAAGAGAAGTTATTCGCTTTACTTTTTTCTTTGTGACATCTTCACAAAGCTGAAAGATGTCTACAGAACTAAAACCTTTCATTTTATTTTACCAGAAAAATGAATAATAAAGAGCATAAAGAGCCACCTCTAAAATATAGTGAATCTGAGGTGATTTGACTTGTATTTCTTCTTTTCTATAATGGTATAAAAGAACCAGTTTTCTATATGAAAATCTTAACCTGAAATGTTTCCATGGTATAAGGTGTGAACAGAGGGTATGAAACAACTACGCCAAGGACATACTCCACAACAGCCACCGGAATGAATTATTTTTCTGTTAAAGAGAAACCATAATAGAAAGATGAGTTTTGAGCATTTATTTTCGAGGATCTTTTAGAGTAGGGTCATCAGAAATGAACAAGACAAATAACTGTAAAAAAAAACAATATAAGAAGAAAGTTTTAATTGAAAAGCTACATAAAGAAAAAAGACAGTTTTTTTTTAACTGCAGATCACATCTGCTTGGTTTGAGTCGTAAACATATTTTTAGTGACCAGTTGTGTCTAATCAATAGATATTTGACCAGTTCTAGGTTTGCATTTTTAAGTCTTGAGGTATACAAATTTTGTAGTAACTTCAGTTTATTTAGATGCATCTTTTTTGTTTTAACTCTGTATTTAAATGCATTGACTCTGATTGTATTTATAATTTACATTTTCATAGTTTACCCATCTATATAGACTTTAGATGGAAATTAGCGAGTGGCTAAATTTAGAACACATCAAACTCAAAAGGACCACATGTGGCCCACCATGGCTTTTCATGTGGCCTGCACTTCAAAGATGTATTAACGTCTTAAAATAACAACATGCTGCTTTAAAACCCAGCATTGACCAAAAACTACATCCTCCAAAATGCATGTGCACAGGGTTCAAACGTAGCCAGCAGCTGACAAAATACGCTGTATCAAATTTCCATTTTGCTGCATTTTCGCTGGCTATATTTGCTGTGACCAAGTTGTACTGGGAAGTGGGAATTGCCGACATAGTTGTAAATTTAAACTGGAATGCCCCTCTATTGGGAATTCCCTGTCAGAAAGTGGTAGAGTTCAGAATTCACGATGGCAGCTACTCGCCACAACTCAACAGTAAAGTTAAACAGGAAACATCAAAGTTAATTACAACTGGCTCTTTGAGGGCCACCATGATATTCATGTGACTCTTGGTGAAAATGAGTTTGACACCCGCGGTTTAGTACAGTGCATCAGCCTCCTATGAATAAAGTTATTCCATGTTGGGCCCAGTTGGATTGTATGGCAAACATTACAAATGAAAAACTTTATCAACTATCCTGAAGTTCATAAATATTTTACTGTCTCTGTGTTTTGCAACTAAATCTTAACTTGCTCATATTTTGCAAAAACATCAAGGCATTTGATCAATGCAGTTTAACAATAATTATTGATAATGGACAAAAATATGTTTAGCATCTTTTCAACCTTTTTTTGTACTAGAACTTTGAAAGGAAGCTATAAGTTTTTGAAGATTTGTTAGTTTTTAAGTATGTGTTCAGTTTATGATGTTTTATGTTTGATTTGAGAGGGGTTTGCTGCTGTCTGGTAGGTTTGTGTGCATGCCCTTCACATCTGTGTGAACAGAGAGGGACTTGGTGTAATAGAATTTCTCTCAGGCCAAACAAGCACAGCTGCACAGTGCAAGCATGCAGACATTTATTATTGAGCAGCAGGGTTTCATTATTCTGCCGTGTTTCTATTCACTCAGCAGATAAACTTTTGCGAGCCTGTTTGTTTGCGAGACATTTTACTCACTGGTGTTGCTCCACAGATGTCCATGAATATTTAGTTGTGTCTTTTCAACTGTGGGATAAAGCATAATTGCTCAATGAATGTCTAAAGTGATCTAGTCTTGTGAGAAAACAGTGTGGTCTGTGTCAAACCACACAATGATTAAGTTCAACATTAACTGCTCTGAAATAAGGGACAAATAAACACCGTTGAGCTAAAATTGTACACGTCTATAAAAGCGAATGTTTGTTTCTGTGTTGTGCTTTAGACATTGTTTGTATGGAATGTGTAAGAATATTGAAAATGCTGATGAGTTTATTCTTGCACTTAAAGAGTTATATGGTTCTGTGAGATCATTTATGATTGTGCCACTGTTAACTGAGATGCCCAAAGGCGCAGTTTTGACAAATAAGTGATGCAGGCTTGCATTTTTTTCCCCTCAAGTTTTAAGATTGAGGAAACCATTGGTATCATTTTCTTCTTGTTTCGGCTCTTGTTTTCCAATGTATTCTTTTAAAAATATATATTGTCTACTTATAGCCACTTGTTTCTCCACAATTATCAACCCTTGTCAGCTAGACAGCTTCACTGCTTCAGGTATATTTTGAGCCTAACACATGTGTAAACGTTTGTGTGCGTCTCTATGCATCTTTCAATGGCACAACACTAGTCAGAACCTCAGAGGTGTCATAACACCCTTCAAGTGGTGTTGGTTGGTACAACAATTTAATTGGCAAGAGAAAAGACAGGTTTGTGCTCTGCCAACATGCTGTGTTGTGACTGGGGGTTTGGGAGGTGGTGTTGGTGAACAAAGGTTGATGTTTCTGTGTGCCAGTGTTGGAAGTGGGAAGGAGTTTATGAAACATTCTCTCGTTTTAATATAACATTCTGAGCCTTTAATGTGCACCAGGGGCTTCCTTCTGTGCAGAGGCCTCCTTTCTGCAGTCTAAAATCAAATTTCATGTTAGTGTACATCCCATGGCCATTTTATGTAAGTCCAAATTCTACAAAACGTGTTAAGTCTATTCTTATCTATTTACTGATTTCATTTCACACAAGGAAAACGTGACATCAACATGTATTAGGGATAGGTAAATGAACCAAAATACAGATTCATAGATGCATGTTAGTGATGTGTGGATCGATAATGAAATATTTCTTCTTCAGGAAAAGTGTGTAAATGAGCAGCATAAACTGATGAATGCGTATCAGGTGCTCGCGCACGAGGAGAGGAGATTAGCATAATTACCACCCTAAAAATGCCATAAGGCTATATGTTTCCTGCCCCACCAGGAAGTGTCCATTCATAAATGACATCTCAAAGTAAAAAGAAGAACTTCATGAGTTCGGAGATGAAAGTGCTGATCTCAGAGATTCAGAAAAAAATACTCTGTCATTTTTAGCAGCGTCAGCTGTGGAATTAGAGGGAGCTGCTCTCTCTCTGAATTGTTTCCTGGTCAAATATTTTTAATTTAAATGTAAACAACTGTGTTAAATAATTTTCATTTATTAAGAAGAGCAGTCACGCACTGCTGG
>JARVGW010000086.1:11957728-11979950 GCA_031762495.1 Anablepsoides rubrolineatus | reverse complement strand
GCTCCCCCCCCCCCCCCCCCCCCCCCCAACACACACACACACACACACACATACACACACCCCACTCCCGGCCGTCTCCTCTATCATTGCAAATGTCAGATGCAGTTCAAAAAAAGCATTTTGAAGTGTCTCCAAAATATGTCTGGCACTTTAGAGAAAATATCATAGCTGATGTGCTGACAAAATCTCAACAGAATAAAATTTGATTTAAAAAAATAACAATCTATAAAGCTGGTTACATACCGAGACAAATTAAACTTCCATTAATGCATAATTTAAGTTGGTTTGTAGTTTGAGGTATTCAAATTAATATATTGTAGTGTTATACAACAGCATTAATAGCCAATTTATTTTAATTTAACCAATTTATGCTGTTAGTCTACATTATTACATTTATAATTATAATTATAATTCAAACAGAATAACCTATTGTCAACATAATTATGGATTGTGATTTATTTTCAACTCTAAAGATCTTTTAAACTAATGAAATATAAAGTTGTTAATGAAGAAAATCCATCTGGATAACAGCAGACTGACTGCACGTAAAATATAGGACAGGTCTGGACCACTCGTGAATTTTGTTCGTATCTGAAGAAAATCTTACAATACGAGAAAATTGGTGAATGCCACAAGTTCTCCTAAATCATTTGTACGTGGAACTTATGAACAAATCTGTTCATACAAATTGTTCTTGCACGAGGCCCATTGGGTGCATTTGTACAAAGTATCAGTATCAGATCAGTATCACAGATACAGAGTTTTACTCTGTATCAGAATCGGAATAGAAATTGATGGTATGGAACTGAAACATGTGACTAGATTCGTCACATAGACCTGTCTGTGTTTCCTGTCCTTGTGTTTGAGGGAGTTTTCTCAAAGGTACTCCAGTTTCCTCACAGTCTAAAAAAACATTCATGCCTTCAGACTTCACTTGCAAAAGAGATGTGTGATGTCTATGGGAATTGCCAGGTTAAGTAAAGGTTAATTGCTTCAGTGAATTGGATTGTTGACAGTGTATCAAACTACAGATCGTATTGGCTGCAGACCAGAGATGCACAATTGTATCTAGCTTGCAAAATAGTTTAGTCATTGGATTGTGTCTACTTTTGTGGAGCTGAAATATACCATGTCTTTTCAGTTTTTATTTATTTATTTATTTTACTTTAATTCAACTAAATTAGCAAATGAACTTAAAGCTGTATTTATGATAGGTAAATAAATAACCTAAGTAGAGTCATTTCCATTATAGAGTTTTGATCATCTAACTTCTTGTTGCAAACCACAGAGGTCAACCTCTGCTGGTCATCAGCTAAAAATCAGATTTAATGTTCTTTGCAGATGCTTTGCTTTTGGTAGCCGGAGGCTACATTAATCTTTTAATATGTACAGTTTGTCGTTTGATCAAAGTCTCCTTGTCAAAAATTGTAAAATAATTAGAGCCTAAGGGAAAAACGTTTGCTTTTTTATTTTAAAAATCTTGCATTAAATGAGTATGCCTGTAGGATTGTAAGTTTTAAGAGTTACTGATTGGTCATTTGATTCTTTTAAATTCAACTTCATTTTTTAGTTAAAGGCTCTGTCAAGCTAACTAAATGCAGCATAATAATAACCATAGACAATGTATATTTATCTATATGTTTTCAGTTGAAAGAGAAATGTATTTTAACTGGAACAATGATAAATGAAAAAAAGATTTTTTGAGCAGAACGAGTCATTTTTGTTCAGCTCTGCAAATCTCTATAACTGATTTAAATCACCTTCTAAACTTTGCCTGCCAGATCTCCTCCTCTTCTGGCCACCGCTGTTATGCCAGCTTTTCTGATTAGGCGTCTGTTTTTATTTTAATGCTTGCAGCTGTTTGTAGCTCAGTAAGTAGCCCAAGTCTGCAGTTGTAGTTCCCAGAATCCCTGAACAAAAGACAAAATGCTCGATCTGATGGCAGCCAGTTCAAAGCTGAGGGATAACGGCTTCTTTTAGGTACAGAAAGTGGAACTGTGAATTTATTTAGCCTTTTGAGTTCATCATTCAGTCCTTGCTTGCCTATTCTTGTGTCTATGTGGCTAAATAACTCACAGCTCTTTAATGGATTTGTAGGCAGCAGCTGAATTGTTGATCACTAAGTTATAGGATTGATGTCGGAAAGTAAAAACAAGTCTGAAACTCTTGAAAGGTCTGAAAAAGCAGTTTGTTCAAAAACAACCAGAACTTTAATTAATTAACTAATTGATTGACTAATTAATTGTAAACTATTTTTGTGATAGCGGACTGTCTGGAGATAAAATAAACTGAATGGAAACTTCCTGTCTCATAGCATCAATGTTTGAAAAACATTTATTGATAATATTGCACTTACAGTTTAGAAACTACTGCTACATCTAAGAAATATTGACAAAAGAATAACTTACTCAAAATATATTTTTGTCATCTTAACTCCTGTAAAAAAGGAAGAAGTATAAAATTATATTATTTGTGGTATTTAACCTAGATAAATATATTCTGGTGAAATCAAAAGAAGCTTGTGAACTGTGCCTTTGGATAGATTTTGTTTTGTAGCAAGCCCATGAAAAACTTTGTTTTCATGCCTCAGATTTTAGATCACTAAAGAGGAAATCTAAAAAAAATTAAAGGATGTTTGATTTCAGTTCCAACATGTTTTATTTTTGATTTACTCAACTGCAAAGGAAACAAGGAGCTGATGGTGTTTCTAGTCAATCGAAGCTGTTTGAGAGGCCCTTGACCTCCTCACTGAGGGAGCTGCAGTTGCATTGTGAGGAAGTAAACACTCTATTAGGATTCATTAGTTGGACATATTGTCCTGAGTGCAATGAGCCGCACCGCTGGAAGCTCGTTGCTCTTTCCTCTGGCACGTGCCGTTCCTCACCCTGCTTTGTGCTCACACATAATAGATGAGCAGTCTCAGAACTCTCTTTTATTTGCTCCCTCAAATTGCGTCACTATTTAAATGTATGACTTTGATTGTGGCCCCCTTATTTTCTTTCCATCACTCCCTGCTTTTTCTTCTTGGTTCCTCTTTATCCCCACGCTTTTTGCCTGTGTGTCTTTTGGGATGTTATAAAGTGACCAATGACGTCCCATTGCAGCTGTTGCCATGGTAATCGGTGACAGTGGGAAGCACCACCCAAGATGAATGGGCCATAAAATCCCCAGCAGAACAAGGCATGTGCTTAGGAAGGAGCTAGCCAACACATTCAAATGAGTATCAAACCCGTTATTGGTATCAGTTCTAGGTATCGAGGCATTTTGAATGTGCATAACTTGTGAAAAGACTGGTACACCACTAGTTGTATAACGCAACAGAATAAAACAACATAATATAAACAAGAAAACTCCTGATGAAAGGGATGTGGCTTCTGCTCAAACTTCCAACATCAACTTTAACCTAAGCCAGTGTTTTTCAACCCTGGTCCTCAAGGCACACTGCCCTGCATGCCTGCTTTGACACACCTGATTCAGATGATTAGCAGGGTTTTGCTAAACTGCAATCAGTTACCAATTGAAATCAGCTGTGTTGAAACATCTAAAACATACAGGGCAGTGTGCCTTGAGGACCAGGGTTGAAAAACACTGACCTAAGCTTTAAAAAAAATGTCTGTTTTGATTTATAACCTGTATAAAATGTGTAAAGAGAACCATGATCAAAAGAAACGTTAAAGCTGCTGCCAGTGGCTTATTATGGTCACACCTGTGTCTCTCACTCCTGAGAGGCACAGGAAAACCTAGACTGATAAGTCAGTGTAGAAAAAAAGTCAAATAATTTTATGAAATTTTCCTTTATTTCACCAAATTTAAAACCCCATTGAGATTGAGATCTCCTTTTCTAGGGGGATCTGGACACAAATAAAGACACATATCAAAAAAGAGTTACATACGCAAGCATAATAAAATGACAAAACATTCTAATAACTTAGACAATCATAATGAGCAGGAATCATTAAAATAAAAATAACCGCCTAAAAGAAGATATAAAATATATCTTACCAGTAATCGCTGTACAAATGTCAAGGTACACCTTTGACAGGTCATAGATAAGTCAATCACATAGAGACAAACAACCAAACAATTTAGAGCTCTTTTTTTTTTTACAATAATCAGTGCATTTTGACTAAACTTGCACAAAAATGTACATATTTTATGGTAATATTGAGAAGTTCAGATGCTGCAAAATCATCATGCAAATATATTTTTACACAACAGTTGCATATTTTACATCATTCTGCTGCACTTTTTTCTAGAAACATATTTTCTATGTCCAACTATGAATTTATTGCAAAGGGTGAGTTAATCATATTCAAGCCCTTTACCTTTACGTGAATCCATTAGTCATCAAATTCATGGTTGTGTTTTGTGAGTCTAAATGGTTTTCAAGCTTTATGTCCACCTTTTTTTCACTCTCTCTGACATCTTGTTTCTCTTCTCCCCTCTCTCTCTTTCTGTCAGAGCTATGGAAGTATGTCTGTGATTTCTCATGGGGACCCATAAGAAACTGCATAATTTTTCCTGTGAGGGTATATCTGTCACATCTCATCATGTCATACTATGGTATGGAAACCTCAGTGGACAGAGCTGCTTGCTTGTATTTCTGAGGCAGTAACTGCATTCTACAGTGGCACACAGAGCACGTGTGCACGCACAGTGGAAGAACTGTTTGGGCTTGTTCCTTTTTCTTTAATGTGCCGACACAAGTGTAATTTGCAAACATGTGATTAAACCCATTTAAATGGTCACTCACCGCCTGACATTTTAAAAGGCTACACCTAGAAGAGTCGATATCACCTCTTTGACTTATTCATGTTCTCATAATGTGGCACTTTCATCTAATGCTCTTTTGTATCCGGCATCATAATCATTAAATCTGTGTTTTGTTTCTTTTGGCATACATCTTTTCTTTGGCTCATTTGAAAAGAAAAGTCTTAAACCGAATGCTTCTCCTCCAACTAAGATGATGTTCTCTTCCTGTGCCACTTTATTTTTAATGCTTTCAGGAAGCTTAATGTTCCATCATTGTTTTTTATTTCCCTGATCGTCACAGTCATCCTGAGAAATAACTCTGAAGACCCTCAAGGTGGGAAGGCAGTGGTTAAGAAAGTAACACATTATTTTGTTTTAAGAGAGACGCTGAGCATGAGATAAAAAAAGAAAATGAACTAATGTAATGAGAGAGTGTAATAAACATAATAGAACCAGTATACTTAATATTGGGACATTGATTTTACAAATTAATAGTAGGGTTTGACAATAAATTGTTATCACGATTTATTGCGACATTTAACCGATAACGATGAATATGACGATTAATATATGACAATCGCACTTGATGTTGTAACCTTGGTTTGCATGTACTGTCTTTCCTCATACTTCAGTTTATGTTAGTGTGTCAGGTGATTAAACAAGTTTGTAGGGTTAGCGTTAGCTGATCAAGTTTGGGGTCTTGAGGATATTTCCAGAAAAAAAATCAAATATAAACGATTCCTAATATATTTTTTTACCCTCACAGTTTTTACAAGAAATTATTGGGTAAAAAAATTGCCTAAATGCAATGTTTGCATACTTTAACCAAAGACAAAGTCACAAGTTTCTGCATTTTTATTTAGTGGTTTGGAAGGTGAAATGTTTGGGAACCACTGATTCAGAGAGAAAAAGGGAAACAAATGAAGGGATATCTAGTTTTTTTACTCCCCAGTGGTCCTGTCATACTATGTTTTAGACAACTTATTCCAACTTGTGGAAATTTGGTTGTGACTTAATTACTCATCTAGGTTTAATATTTGATCTAATCGTTAGCATTACAGTATGTTTAAGTCCAAAAAAGGTTTCCAGTTCTTCAGAACACAATCTTCATAAGTTGGTATAAGTTGTCTAAAACTTTATAGTGTAACAGGACCTTAAGATTGTTTTAGCTGCTTGTTTGTTGGTTACCATTTTAACTTTGAAAGTAATGAACTGTTTCATAAGAACATTTTATCAGAGCTGTAGCTTGGCCCAATTATGGGCCGGTTGCTTGTGAACCAGAAGATACTTAAAGTTTTCGAGGTTAGAGATGTGTGTTGCTACAATATTTTGATCTACCACTTAAGAAGCAGAAGAATTAATGCACTGTATACGTGTTTTTAGGGATGTATGGACCCTTTAGTGTTACGTAATGTTACATTTATGTTGTTTTTCTTTGTTTTGTGCGCTAATTTAATTTCCCGAAATGTCATATTACATAGAGTTTGGTCCACTTTCTAAAGATCTGCTTTAAAGCAATTGAATCTGCACCTCCAACCTTGGCAAGTAATAACCTATGTGTTCACTATTCATTAAGTGTTAGTGTCCATTGAATGGGATTTTCAGATTGATGAAGTGCCCATCAGAGGAAATTAAATTTAAACTATAAAGCAGAAAGCATGTCTTTTAATTTTACAAGAGGGCAGAGATTTCATGCAGTGTTTTTTTTTCTTCTTGTATGATTAAAACATTTCCTGCTCATCTTATTCCAACCACAAGCTCCGAGAGGTGCATCTTTTTCACCGTTGGCTCTGTTTGAGATATTTCCCACATGACTCACCTCAGCACAGTCACCATCCTATATCCTGGCAGCTTCCTAGAATAGCCTCCATGCACTGCATTTCTGTAGATACGGTCAATAATCGTGTTTATTCTTCTGTGACGGAGACGCAGCGGAAAATACAGCGGAATATTAAAAGCGCCGGGCATCAATTAAAGTTTAATCTGTGCTTTAACAAGGCCTTCTCCCTGTCAAGGCCAAGCAGTCAGTCAGTCCATCAGTACACTTGATTTCTGCATCATTTCACATGCCTGCTCTCATTAAACACAAGCGAACAGCAGAGAGATGATGCTGAAACGTTGTTAGCGTAAATAACTATAGAGGGAGTCATGTTGGTAGGTAGTCCTCTACTGATTCCTCTGATGTCTCACCTTTTTCTTCTAAGGTTTCCACCATCTGTTTTGGATTTTATGTCCATTTGCACTTTCACCAGTTAATCTGTAAAGTGATGAAATTGTTGCAGGCTTTGACATGTTTTGCATAATAATTCATTTCAGTATAAGGGAGTAGATGTTGGTAAACTGAGATATTTCAGCCACTTTCAGCAGGGTTTAAACTTTTTTTTTTGAGCAAAGATTGATTTTTTTTACTGCTTAGGTTTAGATGTATTTGATCATTCTTTTGTTGCCATGATTCCATCATATGTTTTTGACATATTTATGACAAGTTTTTGAATAAAATGTCATGAAGCTTAATTTGTATGGATTAATTTGCCTCTGGATGATTTGTTTTCCCAATGATTGTTGTTGTTTTTTTTATCATAAGGTGCTAATTTGTATGCCAAATTAAGATGGTGAACATGTTTAGTTTCTCAGATAGTCGTTAACTTTTATTCTTGAGTTAAAATTTCACACGGCGGCCTTGGGACATTTTGACTCGAGGACAAGTTTCAGGAAATTGTAGCAAGAGTGACTCACATGTAATTTATGTATAAGATTTGTTGGTTTCTGCTTTTTTCCTGTTGTTTTTGCTATTAGCATGGCTGTGTGGGCAGACAAAGGGCTTAGATAAACTAAACAGAATGTTGAATTGATGATAAATGGCAAAACTGTACAGTCAGTGAAACAAAGAAAGCAAATTGAAGGTTTTCAATGAATAAATAAGACTTGCTATGTCTTGCTACATTGTTTTTTTTTCTCATGAATGAAAAATGTGAGGATTTTTGCAAAATAATAACTACAACTAGCATTTGAGTACTAATGAAGCTTTTGTCCTTCCTCCATGCTGTCTCACTAGGTAGCGTCGTTTTAGCAAAAGGATGCCGTTGGTGAAGCGCACCATCGAGCCCAGGCACCTGTGCCACACGGTACTGCCAAGGAACATCAGGAACGAGCTGGAGTGCGTGACCAACATCTCCTTGGCCAACGTCATCCGTCAGCTCAGCAGCCTCAGTGAGTAACGCAAGAACTCACAAGTACAAATGCACCCTTATTACCAAATGTGTAAAAGTCCTACACCACGAGTGAGACCCCATGACTCTGTAAGGACACTCCAAATCCTTCAGAGCCTTTAAAAACGTTTTGGAAACTCTCACGAAAGCCATTCACAATTTGTTGCCAACAGTCGCAGCCCAATAAGACGCCCAATTCTAATGTAAATATTTGTTTTAGATTTTAGATGGCTTTGATTTGAAAAAAAAATAAAAAATCAGGTTTGTCACGTTCAGACTTTTAGGGAAAACCTGAGCGATCTGGGTGGTATTTGCCTTCAAAGTGAATGTAGTATACGTCTCCACCATACGGCTCGTCTTCAGTAAGCTAACTTCACATCAGTCACTGCTGACACTTTGTTTTTCCAGCTCTCAATAACAATAACTGCACATATTTAAAAGCTGAAAAGACTAACAGATAAAGGGCAACAGTTTGCTGTGATTGTGTTTGACAAAAAATCTGACTTTTTTTAAATTAAAGGACACACAGTAAGTGTTGTAGACTTACAAGGTCTGCTGAGTCAGTTGACAGGAACTATTTCTGACAGCTGCATTAAAGTAAAGAAATATTTTATTAAAGAGAGTTGACTCTTTGATCGACTGAGTAAATATTAGATATGTTTCGACAACCAGATGTCACCTCCCACACTAATCAATCGTTCGTTTCTTTCAGATGATTACTTTTTTTAATGCAGTTAAAGTTTATTTCCACGCTTTTAAACCTCGAACAAATACTTTTAAAATGTATTTTTACAGGTAAATATGCAGAGGACCTTTTTGGAGAGCTGTTCAATGAGGCCCATTCCTTCTCTTTCCGAGTCAACTCCCTGCAGGAGCGGGTGGACCGCCTCTCAATCAGTGTCACACAACTGGACCCCAAAGAGGAGGAATGTGAGTGTTGTAAAATCACAAACATACATATCCTATTCATGCTTCTTTGGTATGTTTTTTAACAATTCAAAATATTTTCTTCATGTAGATTTAATAGCTAAAGCTAAAACAAACAAAAGAGTAGCTGAAATTTAAAATGGTCAGATCAATTTTATTTGTACCCACAATGCTCAAAACAGTAGCTAGATTTTAACATAGCAAAACAGCACAGAAAAAGCCATAACTATTGAAAAGGTTGCTGAAAATGCTGAAGACTTCAGTGAACCTGTTTTTGAAGTATATGGAGAAATTTCCAGATGCACTTTTATGAATTAAAACAAAAAGGCAATAAAAGTTATAAATGCTAAAAGTCATCCATGTTGTCCCGAACAAACTGAAAATGTTGACACCTGAACAGCTGAAACATCTGAAAGTGTGCTGAAAATGTTTGTCTGAAAAACAAAAGAATAAACTATGAACCTAAAAACATTGTGTGAATGTTGACTCAGCATTCAGATCATTATCCTTTATCACTAATACTGTAATATAGTCCTAAAATGTAACTGTAAAAGTCTGTTTCTTATCTATAGCAGAAGTCATTCTCCCTTTTATGGCTCCTATTAGACTAGCAGGTAGCTATAAGGTTGCACCATTTTTCACCTACAATGGCAGTAAACATGAGCCCCTATTAGAAACACTGTGCCAAGAAGAGTTACATTTTGTCCTGGTGCGCGTTCATCTTATAAATGAGTTTTCTGTTTGAGTGGACTCTCTTTCCCGTCTTAGTTGTGAGCAAATAAAAGCAAATGGAATAATCGGTGTTGAATGCCAGGTAAAGTCAGGTTTACCCGGGGAACGCAAATGCAGGACGACAGGATGGAGTATCTAGTGGAGACAGCAGCAGCAGGTGTAAAGAAGAAAAAGAGAAAATCACAGCAGTATAATACCACGCTCCAAGACTCTGTATCGATTTCCCATGGGCTAGCAGTGTGTTTAAGGCTTTGTACAATTCCACTTTAACTGCTTCCTTGTCACAGACAGACAGTAAAATGCCTGCTCGGTTTAACTCTCTGGTTATGGCTTTTGTGTGAATCCAAGAAGGAGCTTCAGTACTTTTATGATTTTGCACATTTACAAGTTTGAACTTAACCAGGATAGTTCAGATTATTTAATGTAGAATTCTGTATATCAGTGTTGTAGTACATGAGATCGGTCTCAAGATCACTTTTTGATGGTCTTGGACTGGACCGCATTTGTACTCAGTCTTGTCTTGGTCTCGGATGTTGAGGAATCAGGATTTTATTTCAAGACCATAACTGTGGAAATATCCCTAAATTGCCAGAATGTTGTCCAATTAATTTAACAGCTTTGCTTTCATTGGATATAAAATACATCCATTCAAATCCAAACATGACTCGTTGGTTATTATCACCTGGTCTTAACTCTGACTCATTCTCAACTTAGTCCAACCCCTGAAAGTCTTGTCTTGCTTAGGGCTGCAACAACTAATCGATAAAATCGATTATTAAAAGAGATGGCAACGAATTTCATTATCGATTCGTTGTGTCACGATTCATGCGTCTCTCACCATATCGCGGAGCCGTTTACATCACCCGCAGAGCGTTGTCAATGCTGCCTGACCTAAATAAAGTTTAAATTAAGTTTTTACAGGTAAAAAACTCTACCTGTAAAGATCCGCCAGAAATATAAAACCCTCCAGTCATTTTTTCTGATCAAGGCTCAAAGTTATTTGATAAGCAGCAAAAAGGTTCAGGATGAAGGAAAAAAAAAAAAGACGCGAGCAGAACTCCTGGTCTGACTCAGCAGGGGAGGGGGGATGGATGGGGGGCTGTTTCAGAACCACTTAACCCGTAAAGAATTAGAGAAAAATCATAAATTCTAAATGCAAATAAATTCTAATTATAATAACAATAATAGTTTTACATCTAAAAATCATATTTTATTATTTTTATCTGTTTTCCTCATTCAGCAACCTATTCAATTTCTGTTATGCTTTATAGCTATAACCAAGTTTATTAATGTATGAAAAATCCAAATTTTTTGTTCATTTTTCCAGTTAGTGTTTACTACGGCTGGCAAAATTTAGCATATTATTTTTAAAAAATCCTTCATTTTATGAAAAGACCCTCTTGATTGAATAGAAAACTCTGGTTTTTAAGAAAAGGGCCGCTTATCAATTAATCAATAATAGTCAATCTTTAAGATAAATCAACTTCAGACAATATCACATTAATCGATAACTTGCATGGTTTTTATACAGGAATTAAATTGATTTATATCTATATTTATGTAATTAAGTCTTTTAATGATTTGGCCGATTAATCAAAAAAATTATCGAGAGATTTTTCGATTATTAAAATAATCGTTAGTTGCAGCTTTAGTCTCGATCTTGACTTGGTCTCAGATTAGATGGTCTTGACTACAAAACTACTGTGTAGGTCTTTGAGTACTTTTATTTTAAGGCTTGTAGATAATTTAATTAAAATCACAGCTTCAAAAGATCTGAACTATCTTTTTAAATACAGTTGAGGTCTGAAAACGTGCATTGTTTTTGCTTTATATTCTGTTTGGCTATTTTTTACATTCTCTTCAGTTTTTTCCTGGATCGGTCCTTTCTCTTCTCATCTGTCTGCATCTCCAGCGTTCATTGTCTTCTTCCCCTCACATGTTAGCTGGACTGCTTGAATGACTGTGATCTAATTGTAGAAGTCTGGTGTGCAGATCTCATCTGGTAATTGAGTCTAATGTTGCGGAGCTTGGGGGGGCAAACACACACGCATCCGCTGACACACACACGCATCCGCTGACACACACACACACACACACCAATGCATGTTTGTGTAATGCTCACAAGGCTGCCTGCAGAGGATAATCCATTAATATTTATATTTTAGATGGACATTTATAGGTTTGCTTTAGGAAAAACCCAAGAAGCAACCAAACATTTGATCTTTTTATTGCTTATGTAAACGGTTACTTGCTCATTTGACGTGAAGCCATTGTGATTCTGTATTTACGCCTTTCCTCGTGTCTGCGTTTGGCACATGTGGTCCATGGTTTTATCTTCTTTCATAAATAATCTAGACTAGCTGCCCCCCCCCCCCCCCCCAACCCCCATAGCCCAAAGTGTTGGCTTGAGAGACGGTGGATAAGAATCAGCTCAGTTGCAGTTTAAGTGAGTGGTGGTGATGGGGGAGCAGAGTTGGAGGGGAGGGGAGAGTAAGAAAAATGGAAGGATCGAGGGAAGACTGGTTAATACAGGGCACTGCAGCAAAAGCAGTGGAGTGGAAAAGGACTCTGCTGCAGAATTTTCCGGGGCCTACTCTGCAGTTTACAGAGATTTCTCATTCATCTTAACTCCTCCGCGTTTGTTTAAAACCAAATAAAATTTAAATAGAACGCGGGGCAGAAAAAAACTCCGCATCCCATCTATCCTATGAGTCATTTATAAAACTGAAAGATAAAATGGTAAACTAGCTTTGTGTGCTTTGACTTGCAAAGAGAGTTGAGTGCGATACAAAGAGTCGTGAGAGCGCTTCGGAAATGGGTTTGTTTCCTGGAAACGCTGTCTCATCCTGACCCTTTCTTTACCTTGATATGGTCAGAGTGGATGCTCTTACTGTAAGAGACTTGCTTGTAATTGTGTGTGAGGGGTTTGCGGTTGCCATGAGAGGAAGCGTGAAGGAGAAGGGGAATGAGTTCGAGCGGGGATGGGATCAGGACTTTGGCGGAATGGAGATAGGAAGATGGGGGTCATGTAGGATGGAGGAGAATGGAACACACAATAACTGTTTAACAAATAGAGACCACAAAACATTTTCATTATCCAAGGAAGCTTTAAAACTTTAAATGACCACATTAAAAAATGATGTCCAGCTAACAGGTTTTGTTTTTGTACTGGAAAAGGTGGCAAAACAGATTAGTGTTTGTAAACTCTACAAAATGCATTCTTTATAATTGAGTCACTAACACTGCAAAACAGTGTAAATTTTGATGAAAATGTAATGATCATCTTGGTAATTTTGCATTTAGGTACTGTTGGTACTGTCTTTCTACATCTCTACCTCATCTTCAGTCCAAAGAAACAGTCACCATTTGAATTCTTGGGCTCAAGATTCAAGTGCCAGCATTAGACCTGTCGCAATAAGCAATAAGACAATCGCATGATAAATTAAAATGAGGTTGATAAATTTCATCTGCCTTCTAGTTTGTTTTCTTCATGTCTCCATCTTTTCTACTCCTTAGAGTAGGGAGGAGTGACCTCTGTCAGGTATTTACCAGGTGTATGGTGTCATAACCTCTGCAGTATAAGAGCTCTGTGAACAGGCATTTAGCTAGGGCGGTGTTTCTCAAACTTTTTCATGCTGAGGACCATTTAACCTGTTTAAAAACCACTCACGGACCACCTAATTTGAAATTGCACCCACAACAACACAACATCAACACAAGCTAAAATGAGAACAACATATTTTAACTCAGTCATTATTGTCTTCTTTTTTTGTCCTAATGAGAAGAGTGGTGCTGCTTTTTCTGTGTCATGAGCGAAGCAATGTCTGGTTCCAAACTTGAAAGTTTCAGTCTCATGTCGTAGTCCACGCTGATCCGGTTGCGATGCTTTGTTTTCAGGCCAACAAGTGTAGAAAATCCTACTTCACAGTTATAGGTGGATGGAAATGGCATCAAGATTTTCAGAACAGAGTCAGCTAGCTCAGGATACTCTGGTTGGATGTGGAGCCAAAACTCTGTTAAACATTTCTCTCTGAAAGTTGTTTTCAATGTCCCATCTGATGCAATATCCACAAGGCTGTCCACCTGTGTTGGTAAAAGCTTTGAACTGACTGGCTCAATGTGCATTTTATCCCCAAATGGATTTCTGATCCACTCAAAGTTTGTGTTTAAATCTGGAAAATATATTCCTAGCTGCAAGTGGAGGTTTTGCAGATGTTGCTTGAAGGATGCTACTGTGGTCCTGTCTAATTCCTCTCCAGCAACAAGGATAAAGTCTGCGAGTGTTGGAAAACTGTCAAATTCCCTGCGATCAAGACGGCTGCACCACAGTTCCATTTTGAGGCCTCCGTCCGTCCGTCTGTTTTCTGCCTCTTATCCGGGATCGGGTCGCGGGGTCAGCAGCCTAAGCAGAGAGACCCAGACTTCCCTCTCTCCAGCCACTTGGGCCAGCTCATCTGGGGGAATCCCAAGGTGTTCCCAGGCCAGCTGAGAAATATACTCCCTCCAACGTGTCCTGAGTCTTCTCCCAGTGTGCCTGGAACACCTCACCTCATTTTGAAGCCTGTGGCTTTAATTTTGTTCTGGACATTAAATACAGTAACAGTAACAAACAAAAAAAAATGTAAACCGTCAAAAAAAAGTTTGACGTTCTCCATCCATCCATCATCTGCCTCCACTTCCTCGTAGTAGCGGTTCGGAGCCTTTCTCAGCTGATCACCAATCCTTCACGAAACCACATATTGATAATGTGGGAGAAAGTCAAAAACACCCAGAGAAATGTTTGGCAAATAAATTTGTATTGTGACCTCGAACACTTCCTCAGTCATTTTTGTTCTTTTATGACATGTTTCTCTTTTGTAATTTCGCTGAAGGGAAGATTTATTTTTTCATCATGGTTGATTATGTTGGCACCTTAGGACTACTGCTCTCTAGCTTTCTCGTAGTTTCATTCTTTTTTCATATTTTCTTACACTGTACATTTTAATTAAACAAAAACACGACAAACAAGAATCGACTGAGACTGAAAACAACACACCCGAACATACCTATGTTTTGTGCAGTTACCTGCGGACCACTAGGGGGCGCTCATGGCCCACCAGTGGTCCGGGGACCACAGTTTAAGAAGACTGAGCTAGAGGAACGTCCTTGGTTTTCCGACATCTCGGGACGCCTTTAGGGCACCATGCTGAACCTTATGTTGACGAAGAGTTGTTTTTTTTTGTTTGTTTGTTTAGTTTTTTTACACTAAATAAATTTTGTAAAATTTGTATGTGACCACAATTATTTGGTGAAACCAGAGAAATACAGAATAAATTGCCCTGGCTTGGAAAGAGGAGGTGTTAGGGCTCCAAACAATATCAGAAAATCTTGCGATGGCAATAATATTTGTAAATATTGTGATGACGATATCAGGTGCGATATGCCGTTTTTTTTGTTTGTTTCCTCCCTTTCTAACCTGTACTTCCTACTCTGTGACCTTTAGCACTTTTGGTAATGTTTGTGTCTGGTGTGAGCTTTTGCTGCCATGATTCTCTGACCTACTGGCTAAATACTGCATTAGCATGAAAAATACAACTTCAAAACTTCAAATAAATTGGTCAACAATTCTTGCACTCCAAGTAGTCCTTTGCTATATGAATATTGCTTACACTGATATTGTGATGACCAATATTTTTGTGATATATTGTGCAACCCTTGGAGGTGGGTATGTTACAGCTTCAGCAGCTGTTGTGTGTTGTTTTCACAATCTCCTGTCCAGGTCAATTGATAACCTTGTTTTACGTACATCAATTTGGTTAACTTCTGTAAGCTTCAAAACCGTGGGCATGTGGGGTTGACTAAACAATATTATAGTTTATCGCAACAATTTCTGAAACAGTTTATCATCAAGCAAAATTTGTTATCCTGACAGGCCTAGTCTGCATTTCTGTTCTCGCTGTAGAAATAGAAAAAAATCACAGTGCCACTGCCAGCCATTGAATTGATGTGAAACAGCAGATTTAACGTCTTCTGCTGTCTCGTCTATAATGGCGATTGCGATCAAAGCATCCCCGTGTGAACATGTCATACCTTTACAATCAACTTTGGAACATCTAGAACATTTTCTGGAGGTTGTTCATGTAGCAGTTTGACAAAAGATGCGAATAGACTGATCGAAGGAGAGTTTTGGTTGTAGGTCAGGTGATATACACCATATTTTTAGTGCAGTGGATGAGGTCAGAAAGGCTCTGTCACGTGATCACACACGTATCACGTATCTCACACACACACCGTGTTTACACTTTTCTGACCTTTCAAAGGGCATCTCCGCTCAATTTGCCCTTTTAAGCCCCACACCACACAAACACACACCCCACCCCTTCAGACCACAAACTACCCTCCCACACCTATCTGGTCCTTCCTGTCCTCCCCAGTCTTCTCTCATCTCTTTGATTGATCTCTGCTTTCCTTTTATCCTGCATGGATGCTGTTTGTGTGCTGTCAGGCTCGCTTCCTCATATCGCTGCAGCCAGCCAAACTAATGGCCTGTATCTTCTACTAATGACACAGTTACATCACGGCGCTGGCTGCAGGCCATTATGGAAGGCCACAAAGCCACCCCAAGTCCCCTTGGGGCTCTAACTGTTTCTTTATTGGCTGTCTCTCTTGCTGCTCTTGTTTTCTATCAGTCTTTCTGGATATGTTCCTTTTTTTGTACTTATCCGGTAAACGGTTTCTGCTTGTTTTACTTCACATTCTCATAACCCCTCCTGTGAGATCTTGATCTTTTAGAGGGTTTTTCTTCTATTTCTGTTGACTTGATGTTCCTTGTCATTTAATTGTGTATGTAGTCTTTATTAAGATCTTTACTCCTACAGGTCACACTTTCTGGTTGGAATTATGAATACAGATGCAGTGTGCAAATTGTAATTTTAGTTTTTAATATTTTTATGCCCTGCTACATATATAAGTCTGTCACACTGCTGACAGAATTAATTGAAAATTGGAAGACTAACAATAACAGTCCCAACAGTAAAAAGAAATGGGAAAGCGATTAAGCAGGAGGTGGTATTTAGAGAGAGAAGGGATTCAGGAGGAAGTGTGCAGAAAGCTAAATTTAGGACAACATTTGTATGGATGTAAACCATGGAGGAGAGCCATGCTTACATGCTAAAAGATGGCTTTTCCTATCTGCTGTGGTGTGAATAGTAGGACTGTCTCTGTGAAAAGGAGGAGGAACGAGGGAAAAGAAAATTCAGAAACTTTTTCCCGGAAGCAGAAAGTGTGTGTATATGTGTGAGAGAGAGTGACAAGAACTTCTTCACCTCACTGTAGTTGAAGTGTTTTAGCCAGATGGTATCTGTCTACACAAAAGAAAAGAGAAAAAAAGTGAAGGCAAGAAAGAAACTAGCCAGAACTGGTTCACTGATACGGAGCATTGTGAGATCAAAGACGGATGAAGAGACGGATATATTCAACTAAACCTAGTAGTTTTTCAGATTAACTACATCTTAAACTCTGTAAACAACTCATACATTCTTATTTTTCTCATTAGCTAAATATCTTTTTGGACATTTTGTGAATAGGATGTAAAACTTCATGCTGAGATCCATCTGAGTCTGATCGTGAGAGTGTTTGAGGATTTGCTCATTAAAGGTTAACAGACACCTCACTCACAGTCACACACCCTGACTTCTGCACTGGTTTTTTTTTACATCTTTGTGTCTCTATACGAAGCATAGATGCTGTGTTTTATGTATGAACTGTAGACATCACCTGGACAAAATCTTAGTTATCAAATTCATCAGATGGAAAGTCCACAATGCTCTCACCTCCCGCTTGTTGCGCAGTGGAAGGTTGGCTTGTGTTCTTAAGTTTCCTCTCTGAAAATGTGTTTTGTAAATTTATTAGCAGAAATTGGAAGAAATATTAGCATTAGTTCATGCTTTATTTTCTTAACTTTTGACCATCCTCTTTGGGAATGGGGATCACTAAAGCATCAGAATAATCTTTCACTTCATTATTATTCATTTATGTATATTCACTATCAGGCTGTAACCTTGTAACTCCAAAAGCTGAAAATTTCCAGGAAAAACCTTTTTTTTCAAATAAACAACGTGGGTCCAGTAATGTGGTGTTTTTGACAGTTGTTACTGGTTAACCGTCCATTAAAACACAAACAGGCGTAACTTGGAAAATTTAGATAATTATGACAAATGTAGAATCAAGGTTTTTGCCCGACTGCAACAAAATTGTTCTAGTATTCTCCTTTTTAAAACTTTATAATAACCATTATAACAAATACATGATAAAACTTTGACACCTGAATTTCCCCTTGCGGGACAATAAAGGCTATTTCTATTCTATTCTTCTAAAAGCTGTTTTCTATGTTATCAGAAATTTCCTGCTCCGACAAGATCTTACAGGCTTATCTGATGTACCAATACTTAAAATGTTCTCTTAATATTAATTTAAGCAACGTGTAGTTTCTGTACATAATACTGGCTCCAGTAGTACATAAAGCTGTTTGTGTTTTATTGATTATATATTTTTCTTTTTTTAGTTTAATCCACCCTCTGGCTCTACTCGGGTTACTGTACTTCTATAGGATCTAAAAGCATTTTTATGTTTTTCTGTTTGAAATCTTCTAAATCTTTCTTAAAGCTTCAACTCTTTTGTGTTTTGTTGTACATTTTGATGTATTTCCTCTCTGATCCACCAGAACGCTCTTCCTCTCACTTTCTCTGCTAAATCTTTCTGTGATTTATTTTCTGAGCTGTCTTTTTTTTTTTTGGTCTCACTCTGTTCCATTTCCATGACCCTGTTTTTTGTTGTCTTGGTTCAGTTTATTGGTCGTCTTGTTGCCTTCTCTGGCTTTCCTAATCTTTCTCAACTTGGCTCTGTGAGAGTGTTGGTGAGGATTCTTCGGAGCCTCGGGTGGTTGGTCATTTACTTTCCAGAGTCTGCAGAAGTCATTATCCAGCTGTAATCTACATGAATGGATTGGCTTTGTTTATCTCATTTTATTAAAGCTGTGGGGCTCGTTCTGTTCGTCACGGGTTATGTCTTTTTCACTATGTTTTTTAGGTTTATGTCCTTCTTTAGTAGGTGCCATATAGAATATTTTAACAGAAGGATACTCAAGCTTGCACACGTTTTCCATTCTTCCTGTGGGCAGCAGTAGCATGTATCTATTTGTGACTCCCTCATGTATAATTCACATCTGGTTGCAACAGTCTGGATTTTTCCCCGAGACCTTTTGCTCACGTTGGAGGTTTCTCTTTTTTTTTTCTCCCCCCCCCTTCCCCCTTCTCCTGAATAGTTTCTCAAATCTGGTTTTATGAAGCCTCACTGTTTTGTTTTGTTTTTTACATTCAGTGTCAGTTTTTTTTTTATTAGGGAAAAAAAGGAATGTGCAGTTATTAGCTGCATTTTATGTGTGGGTTTTCTTTAGACGAACAGAAACGAACCGTGACAATCTGGTGGTAGCCCAGAGGCGGGAGGATGATTGGTGGTTTATGAACTGCTTTGTGCTCCAACGTTGATTGCAACTCTTTGACTGATGATGTCAGTGTCCATTTTGAGGATTATGGTGATGAGATGGAACCAGCTTATTTAATAACCGCACATCCTCATTTCCTCTCATCTGTGTTCTCCATTGCAGTGTCTCTTCAGGACATCACCATGAGGAAGGCCTTCAGGAGTTCTACCATTCAGGACCAGCAGCTGTTTGACCGCACCTCTCTGCCAGTCCCGCTGCAGGAGAGCCTCCAGACCTGCGAGCAGCCACCGCCCCTCAACATCCTCACACCCTACAGGTCAGAATCATGTTTCAGACGGCTGGTTGGTTTTTCCTATCAGTGGTTTGCATAATTCAAATGAAATTAGATTTAATCACCGATGAGTGCAACCTTAAAATTTAAGAGAGGAAGACAAAAGAATACAGGATTTTGTTGCTTAGCACTCGTCACATCAATCATTTCATATTTAAAAACTAGAAGCACTCGGTAGAGCGCAAACCTCCACCAAGGCCAATTTCCCCTATCCTGCAATAGTAAAGAATCCTTTAAAGAATTGCTGGATCCAGATTGTAATTCAGATCATCCCCAAAATTTTATGGTGTGTTCCTTTGGCCAATACCCACCTGTGGTAAAAATTTCATGAAAATCCATCCATAAGTTGTTGAGTAATTTTGTCAGCAGACAGACATACATGACCGAAAACATAACCTCTTTAGCAGAGGTAAAATATTTGTGTGTGTGTTGTATGTGATTTATTACATTTTTAGTCATGTACATATGTGTGTTTGTGTACAAGTGCTTAACAATGAATAAAAATTTTATAAATTACATACAACATAAGGACTTCATCAGAATAAAGAAAACATTCTGCCATAAAAGGAAAAACAGAGGGGGTTGTTTGTTTGAGATGGTTTTGGGGTTTTTCGAAAAAGAGTTCATGCGCAAAAGGAGAGATGGAAACATATTGGCTGAAAAAGTTCTGACGTAGCGAACATTTACCTCACATGGTTGATCAGCTGTTCCTGCTGTCTGTCCGGTACTGGTCCGTGCCAGCTTGGGTTCGGCTGCACCCCCAAAAGCAGCTAGACCCTCCCCCTGCTGTTGGCGTCTTCTCAGTTATTCCCGTAACGTGAAGAGAATCGCATTTCTTTTTCTACGTCTCCAGACAGCATGTAACATCGCCAAAACAAGTTGATAACAGAATAATTACAACTTTACTGATAGTAGCAACACGTTCCTGATAACTTCTCTCTATTGTCCTGGGATATGAACAAAGAGAAAACATCCTGTATCCGCATCGTGATCCGGAACATCACCAAAATTTAATGGCGTGTTCCTTTGGCCAATACCCACCTGTGGTAAAAAAAATAAATCATGAAAATTCGTCCATAAGTTTTTTTTTGTAATTTTGTCCACAGACAGACAGAATAACAGATACTTGACAGAAAACATTACCTCCTCCCTTGGTGGAGATAATAGTATCAGACAGACCAAAATATAAAGCAATATGGAAATTTTGGTATTTTAAAGCTCAAAATTAAATTAATTCATAGAAATAACATAATTACAAAATCAGGCTAAAGAAACATTTGTTTCCTAATCAGTGTCTTTTAATATCAAATTCATGGAACTAACAAAAACTGCAGATGAGTGTTTGTGTCTGGTGAATTTTTGGTGAAAACAAGCTTGTTCTTCATTCAATGAAGCTCCTTACAGTGGGTAGAGTATCCAGACATTTTACTGAAGTAAGAGTAGCGAGACTTCATAATAAAATTACTCAAGTAAAAGTAAAAAGTACAGCAAAGTAAAAGTATTCCTAAAAGTACATGTTTTCTAAAAAGGTTTGTCAAGTAATTGTAACTGAGTAGATGTAAGTAGTTACTACCAAACTCTGGTGGTCATCACATTCTTACTCGTCTAGTTGATCATTGCTGACAAAACCTGCAGAGAAGTTTTCTCCAGAGTCATAAAAAATGCTAGCTCATTGTTCTATCCCCAAACTCTGTGCTAAGTTTTATATTTTATTATTTGGAGGATGTTTGTGTTTCAGCAAGCCTTTTTGCCGTGGCTTACCTATTTTTATTTTTATTCTTACTGTCGGTGTGAAGAGGAGAATTCAACTTGTGTTAATCAGGACACGGGAAGTGCAGGGAGTGGCAGTGGCCAAAATCCCTACCAACTCAAATTGGCAAATTTATACTAGATTCAGTTTTGTTTGGTAAATTCCACAGCTCCTTCTGAGTTTTCTGCTTCGCATACATCATAGGGCCCTATTATTCTTGTCTGCTAAAAGCAAGAGAAATGCATATATAGGAAGATGAGCGGTAAGAATAACGAGCAGTAATGTTCTCATCCAGTTCCATGACCGGGTCCATCCATTGTCAGTCACTCATCTGAGGTTGATTGCTGGAGCTGTCAGGTCAAGTTTAGGAGCAGACATCTCTCTCCTCAGCGACGCTGTGGGGGGATCCCAGGGGTTTCCTTTACCAGAGAGGATATATAATCCCTCCAGCGGGTTCGTGGTCTTCCCCAGAAGGATTAGAGGCAGCATTTCTACTCAAAGCTCATCACCACTATCTGTAAAACTGAATCCAGACACTCTACGGAGGAAGTTTCTTTTAGCTGCTTGTGTTCAGGATCTTGTTCTTTTAGGTCATCTTCTTCATAACAGACAGAAGCTACGCCCTTTTTTACTGAATACGAAGGTTGGATCTGTTGGTCAGTGAATATATTGAGCCACAGGTTGTATCGTCACCCAGTTAGCTCTCAATGCTTTTTAAAGTGTATCTTACCCCCACCCCCCTGTAAAAGGGTAACTTCGCCCCAAGGCAAAATTTAAAAAATGCTTACAGTGGGTAGTGCAGGAGGGAGGAGGGGGAAGGAGGTGTGGTCAGAACGTGACAGACAGCTAGCTTAATTTGACAAGCTAACATTTCTGATCATTCTAAACAAATTATGTTTTGTAAAAAGTAAATTTTCATGACATACACAATGATTCATGACATATTTCATTTAAAATGAACAGGTCAGCTCAGTCTGGGACTGACTTGTGATAATTCAGGACACAAAGCTCTTTATCGCAGCCTCGGCTGAGTTCTGTCC
>JARVGW010000086.1:11933818-11946971 GCA_031762495.1 Anablepsoides rubrolineatus | reverse complement strand
AAATTTTATATATATATATATATATATATATATATATATATATATATATATATATAAATAAAAAAAAATAATATGGGTTAGACAATGAAACTGAAACAACTGATTTTAGCCTATACAAACCCCTTTCAGACAGCTCCCTCTTGCATCCTCTGTTAAAGGCTGAGATATACTCGCACTTTGGTCCGCGGGAAAGTGCGCACTCAAATATTCAAATATTCAAATTTCATAGAGGTTAACACACACACTAATTTATTCATCTTTACAGTGCTATCAGTCTTGCATGACACAGTCTGAATTATTGTTTTATTTCTATAACTTCAATTAAAACACTATTTTTGTTTTTTAATATATGATCTCTATAAGTTTCTATAAACACTGAAATTCTTTTCATTTGTTTGCAAAGTGAGATTTGTCTTTGTTGTCCCAAACACAAACTGTATGAACATTTATAAATGTATGATTTACGTGCATGGATGTATATTTGCTCAACTGTGCATCTTGTCTGCAACCATTTTTAAAAGAATCACTTCATAACTTCATGTTTGTTAGTACAAGTTGAGAGGGACAACCATTTAGAAGTATTAAGAGACAAGAGCAGTGTTTCCCCTACCATTATCCGAGAGGGGGGGGGGGGGCGTCAACGAGAACGAGGCCACCCCCCAGCCAAGAATTTTTTTTTAAAATGTAAATATTGCCATATTACGTCAAGTCGTTTCTTTTTTTGTATGTACACTTTCTCTTTAGTTTTTTTTCTTTAATTGTCCTTACATGTAAAGTATTTCAGTGAAGGGAGACATTCTGATGTTGTTTAAATTGTGATGTTTTTCATCATAAATGCATTTTGTCATGTGTTTTGGATTGACTACATTCATTTAACATAATGCTAAATATGAAAAGCTTTGGTGTGCGATTACCTACTTTTGTAATAATTTATTTTATTGTTTTGAGTCAATCAGTGTGTGTGTGTGTGTGTGTGTGTGTTGTGCACATCAGTCTTCATTGTATGCTGTAGCTCTGAAAAGTCTCATTAGAAAACATTTTTTTTTGTAGTTTGTCCACCTGTTCCAGCACACACTTTCTTTTTCTACCTCCTGTTTGGGATGAAGGGTGTGTGTATATGTGTGTGTGCAGGATTGTCTGTTTGCATTGTGTCGTCCCCCCCCCCCCAGGCTGCACACGCTGTCATTTTCTGTTTAGCAGCACTTTTCTTTTCCCCTCTTTCCCCCCTTTTGTTTCACTTGTTTTCCTCACTCACACAGGTTTTTGTACCCGTCGACTGCATTCAGCGGCGCTGCGCTCATTGCTGTGCCGCTTTTTTTTGGTTTTGTTTTTTATTTTCCATTTTGAGTCCTCACCCCTGCTGCTTCTCTTGTGTTTTTTTTGTTCTTGTAGTTGCAGGACCCCCGCATGTATGATCAGGTCTATAGGTACTTAGACCTTCCAGGGCAGGTATGTGGATAAAACAAACAAAAAACATCATTTGTTTTTAAATTTGTGTGATTTTTCTGCTTCACAAGCTCATCTTTTTGTTTATTGTAATCTTGGTGGCAGAGTGTGCTGAGAATTTGACAGATTTTTTTCATTTGTTGTCCTGTTTTACTCACTTTAATTCAAGATGAACTTGTTTACGCTCATTTGATTGGGTATGTTAATGCTCTGAAAGTTTAAATCTAGTCTGTGCAATTTCAGTCTTCAGAGAGCTAATTAAATTTGCTTTCTAACTGCTACACTCTCAAAACAATTTAAAGGAAGGCAGAAGTCCAAAATACTTTTTTGTGTAAAGATATTGATCAATATGTAAAGGTAAATCTACAGGGTGTAACAGTAAAAAGAGTAAAAATCTGGGCACAAATCTCAACTTTGCTTGTTAATAATGAAGAAGCTGTGTTCTGAAATAACAAAGTACACTTTTATCCATTTTCTCCTCCCTCTCATTACCTTTTACTGTTTGTGTTCCCCCCTCATCCTTCACTTGATTCTTATTATCCTGCCCCATCCTAACCTAAACCTCTCCATCCCTTCGCACAAATCCTTTTTTTTCCTCCTCACCGGTCTGACCAAAGCTGAAGGCGATCGACCGTCCACCTGAGCCAGAGAAGATCCCGCGGCAGCCTCACGATCGCAAGAAGGAGTGGCAGAAACTGGCGCTGGGCGCAGAGCTCGCCCAGGACGTAGCGGAAGACAAACACCGAGAGGCCAACGGATCTGCCGGTTACGACAACCGGTATGTAAAATGATGCTCTGCTCCCTGGAAGTTCTTCATCAAGTGTCAAATGGACACAACATGCACATGTGACACATATAGAACGTTAAATTCAACTTCAATTCATTCAAAAATACTTCATTACTCCTGAGAGGAAATGAAAGGAACATGTCATTTAAATACAAGCCTATCTTTCAATCCCATCTACATAAATACTCTCATGGAATGTTAGATTTCAGGTGTCGTACAGCAGTGATTGTCTGTATTGTGGCTCAAAGCTCCAGTGCCACTCGTGTTCGGTAATTTTCCTGCCAATCATTGTAATTAATATTAGATTTTATGCAAATCAATATGATGTGAAAGCTTGACAGAAAATCTTTTTCTGCAAGAACAGAAGGAGAAGGATTTTGTGGAAATGGATGCCACGGCCTGAGCGTGCCACACTTGGATGGCTGAAAATAGATTATTCTTGCTGTCATTGATTAATAGTTTCATATGTTAAACAGATTCAACTAGAAAAATCAGAGCTATTATAGCTGCTGATGCTGATTTACTGTTTTTTTTATGATTAAGAAACCCCATGAAACCTCATGTATGAGGCATTTAAGGAATTGTGTGTACTATTAGAAATAACGAGCTTTAAACAGAATGTGCAGAATGTGAGTAATGTTGCAAGGAAATATGAGATGCAAATAAAATTCACCCATCGTGAAGCAAAACCAGTCTGTCTGCTCTGTGTCTGTTCAGGGCTCCCCTGTACATGGAACATTTGGACGGGCCCTTCTCGCTGGCAGTGCTGCCCTACAGCCAGATGAACGAGCTGCTGAATCGCACTGGGGACAGAATGTATTCCCGACCCCACGACCCTCCGCCGCCGCCGCCTCCCGTTCACCCGCTGGGAGAGATCAAGCCTCCCTCTGTGATAAGGTGGGGCAGCAGACAGTAAAATGGTCTGTTTGTACAAGCACACATTAATGCATTCATATTGCCCCTTATGTGAATGCTTATAAAACATTCAGATCATTTTTTCTCCCATATGTTTTTCGGCACATATATTGTTTCGCAGTTTGTTTGTTTTTTTGCTATTTCAACAATTCATACATCAAAATGTTCAGCTCCTTCAGGACTTTAAAGTGATGTGATCCACGAGTACTTGTAACATTAGACTTTATTTGATAAACATTAATTTTAACTGTAAAATATAGTCTGTAAAAATACTGTAGGCCGTTCAGTTTTTATCATTTTTAAACAAATTTTTAAAAATTATATTACACAGATGGAGCCATTTTATTTAAACGCAAAGCATACTGGGTAAATGATGACTGAAGAGAGGAGAAGGTAGAAACCACTCAGCCTGCAACTGAAAATATGGATGGAGGACAACAGCTGCTTCATGAAGGAAGAACCCCAGCTTAGCCTGTTAGCATTAGCACCAATGTTATTTATATTCTCCTCTCCGTCATGTGGATGGAGGACCTCAGTGACAAGAAGAGATTTTCTTCATCAGTGACTTTTTTTTTAAAGAAGTAAATCTAGAGAATAAGAAAAAGAGAGAAGAAAAAGGAGAAATGTCATGGGAAAGACTGAAAAAGAGATTAGAAGACATGTGAGATATACACCAAGAAAACACAGACACACACAAAGACAATACACTCAACATCTGTCTGCACACCTGCAAAAATGGAGAAGACAAAGAACACAGCAACAAAATACATATGTATAAAGTAATAATAATTATAACCTTGCTGAATACACATACCCTACATACATATACAGATAAATATACATACACACATACATGCAATATTAAGTTCTGTTTTCTACTAAAGTGGCTTTAAGGGAGAAAATAAAAAGAAGATTTTCTCTTTTGAAGAGACCAGAGGTCGTGGATTTTACAAACTGTGGAAAAACTAAAAAAGGCTTTGAGGGCAGGATCAATAGTTGTGTTAAGGCCAACGAGCTTATCATCCTCTGTTTTCTGCTCATTTTTTTACCAAATGTTCTGCTGGCTGGTTGGAAAGATCAGAGCGACCCAATAAGGAAACATTCGAGACTTAAGTTCTGTCCTTGCAGCCATCTTTTCCTTCAGCCTCCCACTTTTAGCTCTGCCACTCGTTGTTCGAGTTGATATCGCTGCAGACAGAAGTGTGTTTAGGGAAAATATGCCACATTCAGCCCTCCTCTCTGCTTCTCGTGGTGATTTTTGTCTGCTGTGCAATTTTCTCTGCAGGAGGAAACATTATTGCGAGCATGTCGCTCGTCTGCTTGTAATGTCCTGGTTAGTAGCTAAATTTACCCCTCGCAGCTTCGGCTTCAGTGGACGTTAACATTTCTGTGTTTAATGAGTTCTAAACGCTGTGGGACTGTCAGCACTCCACGCTGACAGAACTTGATCATTTAATCATTTTTCGGGCTCTGCAGCTCATGTATTGTTCATTAAAAAGAAGAGATTAGTTTTAGTTGAAGGAAATGAACCTTGATGTTGACGAGTGCTTCTTCAGAAACTTTATTGTCATAAGTTTGGTTTGTAGGAGTTTTATTAAAGTGTGTGTGTGTGTGCGTGTGTGTGTGTAAAACAGCCTCATTAAATCGCTGCATCATCTTTTCTTTTCAGTTCCAGTTCAGGTTTTTCCGACAGCAGACCTCAGTCTCCGGCGAGGACAGCGGGCTACAACTCCAGCACTCCTCCGCCTCCTCCACCGCCTCTCCCGCCCCCTCCTCCCCCCTTACCCTCCACGGGCCTGCGGGGCACCCCTCCCCCTCCCATCCCGCCCCTGCCAGTCCAGCATCAGCCTCCGGCCATCCCGCCGCCCCCCGCGCCGCTTCAGATCGCCCCGGGAGTTCTGCACCCGGCCCCGCCGCCCGTGGCCCCGCCTCTCCACTCTTCGTCCCCGGCCCGCCACCACCACCACCACCACCCTCACCACGTCCTGGACAAGGCCCCGCCCGGGGGCTCGGGAACCCAGTCGGACGGCACCGTCCTCCCTCCTCCCCCGCCCCCGCCCCCTCTGCCCCTCCCCGGAGCACGGAGCTCGTCGCCCTGCACGTCGGGTCCTCCGCCCGTGCCGGCGTTCCCCTCAGCTGGAGCCATGGCTTTCCCACCGCCGCACGCTGCGCACGATGTGGGGACCAAGAGGCACCACCCTTCCAATCTGCCACCCATCAGCGATGCGCGCAGCGTCCTGTTGGAAGCCATCAGAAAAGGTTGGACGAGCTTTAATGACCCTAAACCTTCACTTTCTATCATTTATCTAAACAATAAAAACATTTCATATGTCAGCTTTGACATGGATAAAATTATTAATTTTTTTATTGATTAAGTTAGTTTTTAAGTTATAGTTACATTTTAAATAAATATTTCCTATAGATCAGGGTTCAAGTCTGATTTTGCTAAATATTTCACCTTTTTGCCCTCAAACTCCTGTAGTGCTTCTGTTATGGTTTGGCTCATTTTTTGTTATATTTGCTGTAAAAGAACACTCAAACATTCTTTCTGAATATAAGCAGACGTTAGCTCCGTTTATACAACAGCTGAGGTTTCCTGTGAAATAAAAACATTAGTGAAACAGAGGTAAAGAAACGCTTTACAGTTCCTGAAAGATTTGAATAATTTACACCTTGTGGTGATCCCCCTGGTTTTGTTTATGGTACCTTTTTAGATGCATTTAGTTAATAACTAGCTTGTTGCTACATTAAGCCTTTAGGTAGCTTTCAGCTAGTGTTTTACTTCACTTTACTAATGTTTTAACTTTTATAGCTTCCAGCTTCCCTTCCTTTAGCTTTTAGCTTGTCTTTGCTAATGTACTTTTAGTTTCTACCTATTGTTCTTTTTTTTAAAACTTAACCACCTCAATTTCAGCTTTTCAGCAATTTTCAGACCAGTTGTTGTTGCAGAAAATGAAATGTTTCTAGTTTATATTTGTAATTTTTCTAGTTTGACTTTTAGTCTGAACCTAAAGCCTCTCGTCTTCGCTGCAGGCATCCAGCTGCGCAAAGTGGAGGAACAGCGAGAACAGGAGGCTAAACACGAGCGAGTCGGGAACGACGTGGCCACCATCCTGTCGCGGCGGATCGCTGTGGAGTACTCAGACTCCGAGGACGAGTCGGAGTTTGACGAGGGAGACTGGATGGAATGATGGAAGTGTGGGGAAAAACGAGAGAAGGCAGCGTTGGCGGTGATTGAGGACAAAAACATCTCTGTTTTGTTGTTTGAGTTCAGTGGAAAGTCTCCACGTCACTCATTAATCTGTCTGGTGTTGAAGATTTTTCTTTTTTTTTTTACTGGATTTCTTGTGAAATCCCTCGTTTACTGATAGAAAAGAAAATAACTAGTTTTGTTTAATTAAAAAAACATTAAAAGAGAAGTTAATTTGAAGGCATGTTGCTTCCATCTTCTCTGGTATCATACTGCCACCTGGTGGCTGAACATGGCATTGTGTGAATGCTGCTTTCTTTTACGTTTCTTTTTTTATTATTCTTTTTTTCTACATCTCATTTACAGTTCAGCAGAAGCGTTGCGTCTTGTTTCTGTTTTAAAAAACAACAACTGACTTTTAAATGATTTAACACTGAGGAAGATCAGAAAGTGTTTGTCTGCCTCGACCACACGTGTGCGAATCCATCCTTTCTTTTATCCCAGGGAAATGTGGGAGGAGAGACACTTCCTGCACATGTTGACAAGTGATAAAAAATGAACCCTAAGCCATTGATTTGAAAGGTACACTTACCTCTCGTTGTTTTCTCACACTTTTAAGAGTTCCTGCCTCAGAATACCCAACACCAGGTACAATCCAGTAAATGTTTACTGCAGGCAGCTTGATCAGATCTCTCTGTACTGTGTTCCATTAACAAGTCTTTCCTTGTTCGGCTTTTTGTTCATTTCAATTAAATGTCCGTCGTCATTTTTAGTCTTTTTTTGTTCTCTTCTACTTGCCTTATTGTTCGTACAAAATGTATCGTTGAGTTGATGAATGTATTGTGCTGTTACTACTTACTTGCCTGCGCTTGTACGGATTTGCTGTTTCTGTTTTTTTTTTGTTTGTTTTTGTTGGGTTTTTTTTCTCGGGGGAGGAAGAGGGCAGAACGGTGCAGAAGCCTTGGTTTTACAAATCCAAATCCAAAAAGATTTGATCATTATTGTCCTCCATATAACTTATGTAACTGTTGACTGTAACAGTTTGCTTGAATTAATAATAAAACTCTAATGTTCTGTTTCAGCTCTGCTGGTTTACAAAGTCTGAGTTTTTCAAAAAAGAAGAAACTGAGATCTTGTGTTGAGAAATGACAGACTTACAGATTTTTTTTAACTGGGTTGAGTCTGGAAATTATTCAGCTGTAGATGTCTCGTAACGATTAATTTCTGAAAGTTTAATTACAATTTTTGGTACAAACCAGTGAACACATGGGGGGAACAGCTTAGTTTACAACCAATCAATACTAATTCTTATAGTGTCTGTGATAAAAAGAGAACATCTTTGTATTTAAATGCACAATTTTGTCACATAACTACATATTTTCTTCTGAACTGTTACACATTTTAGCAATGCTCTGCAGACATTTCCCTTTGATGTCACTTCCTGTTACTGCCCATGCAAATATCACAACTGTTCATCTCAGCGGTTTGAAATCTTTGTTTTGCAATGTGCTATCAATGTTACATTTTTAAAAATGCATTCATATTTATTCCAACAATTTGATGCCACATGAACTTTTAATGTTTTAAAGGTTAAGTCTCAGTTTCTTGGAGTCCCAGCTGATGAACTTTCCAGGCCCTTAAAATTGTTCCTGCATCCTAATGTCTTAGTAGCTCTTTGGAGAATAAATTGCATTTAAAATTTGAGAGTGTTTCTTTAGCATTTGGTTGTATGTGGAGTTTTAAATATAGAGCTCTTACTTTTTCTATAGATGTTTTTTATATATATTTGCCAGGTATTTTTAATTATTTTCCCAGGGAATCAAGTTTTATTTAGACAGCTTCAAAGTATTGATTTTTTTTTTTTTTTTTTTGTTCGTTAATGAAATGCCACTAATAGATAGTAGTTTTTTCCCCTGTAATACTTCATTATTGATTTTCAAGATGAAGGGGGCACCGAGCTGGGTTAATCGGGGGTTGCAGCAGCAGCGCTGTTCCAGCAGATGGCGCTCTAGGCAACCGCCTCATCTGTCTGCCTAGAGCTGGTGTTCTGATGCTAGCACAGATTGATGTCTGAGCTGCACTTCAAACTGCTGCACCATTGTTTTGTCAGTGCTACCCAAAAAATAACTTTTTATTTGTTATATCACATTGGATGTTTTTGCTACATGCCTTTTTTGAGTTTTGGACAACAGGCCTAAACCTGCTACATCTATTTGGAGCTTGGGTTAACCAGCCTAAGCTTGACTCAATCCCCTGGTGATTGGAATATCTGGCCTGAGCCTGTTATATTGTTCAGGAGCCTCTGGCCTGAGATATTACATCTATTTGGAGCTTTTGATAACAGGCCTGAGCCTACATCCTCCTGATGCTCAGGTTAATTTCTGAGGCTGAGCTACTCACTAACTGCAAGCTGTTGCTTCTGATGTGGGAAAAAAAAGGCATTTTCTATAACTTATTGTGTCTGTTGGTCATTTGGGACTTACAGTGCCTTTGACATCATTTTTTTTGTAATAAACATGAATGCATTTTTGGAAAGAGAACATTGATAAAATAGTGCAAAACAAATTTCACGCCACTGATATGAACAGTTGAGATATTTGCATGTGAAGAAACAGAAAGTGATGCCAAACTGGGCTTCTTTTGGGAAAAAATAGAGAAGCCCAGTTTGTCACCGCAACATTTTTATATGTTTTAGATGAGGTTTGTTACAAACTGTAAAGCCTCGACTCATCATTGTGATCTGTACACTGGATCGGGATGGCCTTCTTTGTCCACCAGAAGGTTGGGACATTTTTATTTATAAGGCTTTGCTTGGGCTACCATCTTACATCTGTGATCTAATCACACAAAAAGCGTTGATTCATAATCATTGCATTCAAATGATCATTTCTTGTTCTCTGTCTCATTTCTCCGTACAGGATTGCATAAAACAGGGCCTTTGTTCACTCTGTCCTGTGTACATGGAACATGTTGCAAAAAGTCTGGAAGTTAACTGAACTGATCCCATTGAGCACCTTCAAGTCCAGCTTGAGGGATGACTTCCTTGAATTGTGAATGTTTTTTATAGTGATTGTATTGTGTTTTAATTGTGCAACTCTAAATGTATATTTTTGCTCTTGGCCAGGACTCCCTTGAAAAAGAGGTTTTTAACCTCAATGGGATTTTCCTGGTTAAATAAACTACAACAATCAGTTCAGTTATTTCAATGAACACATCAATTAAAAATCAAATGAATGAAGGTTCATTTATTTCAATGAACTTGTCAATTAAAGCTGAACAGAACAGATTTTCAATGAAGGTCTAAATTAAACCCAGGTGTGGTAGCAGCCCACAGGTCGTATAATAGCCCCACCAGGCTGGATTATTGTTCAAACGTCTATGGGGTAATGTCAGAGTATATGACAGGGCTACTCAACTCAATTTCTCCGGTTGTAGTTTTAGCTGTCTTCCTGGGTGTTCATTGAAATGGTTTTTACCAGCTTCTAGCCAAGATTCTGATTTCTGTAGACTCTGAAACATGTCTATGTCTAACTAAAAGAACTTAGATTAAAGTAGAAAACTGGGGGTTTGAGCTTCACTCTGCTGCTAAATTGTCCACCTTCCCTCCCTTGTGGAAGTGTTTTCTCCTTTCATTGTTGTTCTTCATAACTTTAAGTACATGTATGACTGTGTTCATGAGCATCTAAAATCATCTGCAGGTGTGTGTTTCTGTGGAACTGTTTATTTGATGATTTTGCACACAAACTAAAATGAGCAGTTCAACACATGGGTTTCAGTTGTGGCTTTTTTTTTTACTGCAAACCAGAACAGAGGAGGGTTTTTCCTCCACATCCTGCAGTCATTTGTCTGGATTTGGCTGAAATCTGCCGCCACGTGGAATGTATTTATGTCTGAGGGCTTCTTTTCTCTCTCCTGCAAGAACAAAGACTGTGTAAAGTCACATCACCAGCAGCTCCTCCGTTTTAGGCATTAAAATGAAATCAGAGCCGCTGACAGAAATTTGGGAAACACTTTATACTAACTACACCTTATTTAACCTTAAACATTCTCTAACCAGTAATGTAAGCCTAACACATGGTGTAAAATCATAAGTTATTAAGTATGGATAAACAATGACTGTGTTGGTTTTAGAAGTAATTATTCTGAGTAAAGCATTAATGTTTTAATTTAGAGATTTTTTGGCATCCTTCAGAAGGTGACCTCTGATCTAATATGGTCAAAAGTTTTGTCTTGGTAGGTTTTCACATTGGTTTTACAGCACCTGTTACTCCCAAGCAATCTCCCATCCAAGTACTAACCAGACCCAACCCTGCTTAGCTTCCAAGATCAGAAAAGAGCTGGCATGTTCAGTAAATTATTAATTATGAATAATCCCTAATGATGTTTTCAAGATTAAAAATTTATTAATGGTGAAATAAGACAAAAAAGTGTAGTTATTATAAAGAGCTACAGAAACAGGTTAGACGTATGGAAGACTGATGGAACATAAACGAGGCTCACTTGGAAATCTGATACTGGAATCTGCCTCTTAATGCAATGACTCAATCCCTGTAATCAGACTTTGACCACACACAGAGAATAAACTGGACTCAACTGGATTAAAAGGGTTAAACTGATTAATACAGCTCCGATGCTTTTATATGTCCTGTGAGCTCGCTGAGGTCTGGATTAACAGACTGAAGTCTTCAAACGGTGGAAAGCAACCAGCTGAGACAGGAGCAGGTGAAGGTGAGGGTCACATGTCAGTTTTGCTGGCTTAAAGCAGGTGTTGGTAATTTTAGCCACAGTCAGCTGCTGGTGGTACACCTTCTCAGCTGGGATCAAAGGGTGTAGGTGGCCTGGGGGGAGTAGATATGAGGGTATGGTTAGGGCTGCAGCTAACGATTATTTTAGTAATCGATTAATCTATGGATTAGTCGATTAGTTATTAGTCGATTAATGGAGTAATTGCAGTGATCTGAAAAGGATAATTCACTTCAAACTTGCAGGAGTTGGAAGACAGAAAGTGAAGTTTGGGGCCAAACAACACAATCCTGCTAACTTTAATCCTTTCTGTTACAGAGGAGGGTACAGAATATATCAGGCAGCTTGATATAATTTCCCCACTGTGCGATCAATAGTTTTTTATTTATCTTATCTTATATACAATACAAATGTATTATAAAGAAGTAGCTATTAATGATAATAAAATGATAAGACAATATAAATACAATTAAAAACTTTTTCACTCAAAATGTATATACAACAATCAAAAGACAGAACAACAGCTCTGGTTGTTTTTTAATGCAATCTGTTGTTAACAGTCTGTTGATTGAAACAGAATATTATAGTGGGTTCAACAAACTAAAAAGAAAATCAAGTCGCTGGATTTAAACTAACAAAAAGCTAAAAACATCAAACAGCTGAAATTAGCAGTAAATCTCTGAAAGAAGCATATAAAGCTTAAAATAGCAAAAAAGAGGAGCAAAAAAACTAAAAACAGCAGAAGTCTGAATGATAAAAGGTCCACTTTTCTCACACACACTCCCCCCTCCCCCCCACACACACTCACTCAAATAAAATGTCATGTATTCTTAACCACTTTTTAAGAAGTACAATGACATAATTGATTGAATTAAATGTCACAACACAAACACCAAATATTACATCTTTACATCACACAGCTGATTCAGCTGCTTTTGTATTATTTTAACAAGTAAAACCTTCAGGAAGCAGCTGTGATATTTGTCCTACAGCCCCTCATGCAAAAATACAACTAACATCTGGTTTGCAATAATTTTCAGGTATTTTAAATTCACTTGTCTGCAGCTGTCATTATCCAGAATATGAGCATAACAGAATATCTGCATATTTATGTTTTTAATGAGATGTAACAGGTGTTTTAGAAAACGCCCCCAAAACATTATTTGTTTGTTTATTCGTTCTACAACACTCGTTTGTGTGGTCATGACACGCTTTGGCCGCCAGGGGGCAGAAGAGCTCCCCGGCGGGTTGAGCGGGAGTTACAATCGTTTCGAAGAAGAAAACCACTTCCGTATAGTCACAACTTCACTCAAAACTGAGGGTTGACGTTTGTTAACTTGGTGCTGAAATGTCTGGAGTAAAAGACAAGAAGCGAGAGAACATCAGCGTCGCCACAGAGGTGAAACTTTTCCACTTTTTCTTTTTTGCTTTCGTATAATTCGTGCTCCTGTAGCTGCTCTGTTAGCTGAATCTGTTCACGCGCCGTGCTGTCCGTCCTTCTTACTTTATTTAATTGTTTTTATTTATTTATTTTATGGCTAACTAAGGTTATGTAGAGATTTACTCTGTGTTTAACGCTGCAGATTGACCGGCTGGAGAAGAGACGGGAGCGTTGCCAGGACAGCCTGGAGAAGGCGGAGTTTAAGAGCAGGAAGGAGAGGCTGACAGAGAAGGAGAGGTAAATGATGCTGCCATAGATATTTATAACATATAACATGGGTGCTGGACCAGAAACTATTTTTATACGTTTTTTTCTGAACGGAAATGGTAACTTGATTAGATTGGTGGAGCAGGGCTTTATTCCCAGGGTTTTGTTTGTTTGTTTGTTTGTTTGTTACAAAGGCCATTTTATTTTGGGGTAATAAATATTCTTGTTGCACAAACCTCCTTTGTTTAGGGATGTGGATAATTCTTTTTTTAATCTTACACTAATATTAATCCAAAAGAACATTATAAATCATACAAAATAACACCAAAATCATGTGATTATCTCCAGGGAGTTATTGATGTTTGTTTAGGTGAAATCAGCTCATGTTTTCTTGCTGCAGTTCACAGCAGAACTAATGGGGTCT
>JARVGW010000086.1:11872188-11891963 GCA_031762495.1 Anablepsoides rubrolineatus | reverse complement strand
AAGACATGCTGAAGAGCAGGGAAACAACTAAAACATGCAGGGTAGTGGGTCACGAGGACCGGAATTGAGAACCACTGGACTAGCCTGTATAAATAAAGGAAATGAATGAATGTTCACTGCAAAGTAGTTAACATGCCTTTAATATTTACGCTACATTATTGTCTTTACTAACAGAAGAAAGCACAATGGTCTGCTAAAAAGGACCAGTCTAAATGTTGCTTTTATTTACAGAACCTTTAAAAATGAAATGTTTATTTACAGAAGCAAACCCTGCCTTCATAAACTGCTCAATTGTATATGGTCTTTTAAATTTTTACCATTGAATACTGTCCTTTGATGGTTTGTGTGTGTTTTTTTGTTGATAAAATGTATTAAAAAAAACTTTCTATTCAAGGTCTCTTCTTACAAAGAGTGACTTTTTCATTTCTCTAGCAGTAGAAAGCTTGATATCTGAAGCTTGAGAGGTTAGTATTGTTTATAGTCATACATCCAGAGTGTGTGTGTTCATAAAGGGTAGTGAAATTCAGGAATACACAGCATATTTGTCCTTTTCTTCATCAGTTGTTTATTAATGTTGATGCACTAAAGAGGTGGCAGTGTTTCATTGCTATTGCTAGTCAAGGTAGAGCGTGTTTAAATGTTTTAAATACCACACTGTGTTTTCAGAAACCTTGCTCAAAAGCTATAAAAAAATATATGAAAATATTACTTTTCAAAAGAGGCTCTAAATTCAATTAATGTAAAAACGCAAATGCTGTGGGATTTAAGTTGAAACTTTTTCTTTTTTTGAGGTTGCTCATTAAAATTTGTGGGACTGTGACAAAGACGGCTCTTTATCCACAGGTATTTAATCTGTTTTCAGACAAAGTACTACATTCTGATTTCTCTCCTAACAGATGCAGAACAAAAGTCAGAGAAATTGCTTGAAGTACACCATAAAGGTAGATCACCATGTTAGATTATGTAAGGATGTCAAATTCTCAGAACTGAAAAAAGGTATACTTAATTCTTATTTTTATTCTATGACTGTATGTCTGTCTTGAAGCTCAAAAGAAAACATGTTATTCATAGCTGCATACTGCTAGAACACGTGAACACATCTATATCCAACTGCGTCACGGCTACAGCACACAACGTGAAAGCTGAATCAAGTGGAGTGAAAGCATAAGAAATAAAAAGTTAGACAGAACACTGTTGAAAAAAAACATTTCAAGTTGGTTTACTTCCAAACAGCCTTGTAGGAAATGTAGAAAACTGGAGGGGTGTGGTTGGGAGGAAAGCCCCTCCCCCATAATAATAATAATAATAATAATAATAATAATAATAATAATAATAATAATAATAATAATAATAATAATAATACTGAATTCACACACTGATGATGGGGCAGACTGACAGAGACATGGCTGCCATGCTGAACCACCAACAGCAGGCAAAGCCGGTGATGCATCTTACCCAAAGACACAAGATAGCTGGAACAGGAGAACGACTCCCCTACCCACTCTGCCACAGCTGCCCCAAGTAAGTGGCAGCAAGGAGGTTCAGTGATCTGTTCTTATTTTAAATGCAATTGTTTAATTTCATTGTTATATGTATTTATGTATTTATATGTATTTGTTGAGACCACGGTCTGGGTTTTTTGTCACTGCTGAGAAAAAGTTACATGTTTTTGTCTGGTTGATATGGATTATCTGTTCAGCTTGTTCGGACTGAATATTAAATAAAATGAACAAAAATAAACATTACTGAATGTGTAATTATTATCATTTAAAAGAAATAAGGTGAAAGGTAAAAAAAAAAGAGATTTTTGTTGACCCTGTCAATCCAAATGATGGACAGTGAAAAAGTATTTCAACATAAAACTGTTCATCTGAGAGGTGGTTGGTTTGTACAATTGTAAATTAACATTTTTGAAGAGGTTTTCTAGTCTAACGAACCACTCAAAGTGCTTTTGCTCTACACATAGTATTTAGTCACGCACTCACATGCTCACACACTGATTAAAAGCTCAGGGGCAACTGAGGACGATTACACCAACTTGCATAAACAAGATACATTACAGCTGTTAATGTTTCACTCACAAGCAAATGATGTTTGCCAGATTTATCTGTTCTGTTTTCTCCACACTGTGCTGGTTCTCTCCAAGATGTGCAAACCTACAGAAAGAAGAAAATAATACAAATGTTCAGAAATATTCATACAAAAAATATCTAAAAAAATAAAACAAAAAGAAGAGCAGATACCAAAATAGTTGATAGCCGTCACCAAGGCTCTGGGGAACTCTTTTCACTACAGCATCATATTGTGTTCTTTGCCAAACAAGCCTTTTGGGGTCTTTAATGTTTAGAAATCATCATCATTAGTCATCGACTTTCAGTCCCTTGGTAATGTTTTATCCTCACAATGACACAACACTGGGTTACAGCTGATGGGTCTCCTCCTGTTCGTGCTTGCTGTTTTCATTATGAGTGAACTGATTACAGCAGCTCTGGCCTCAGCTAACATCTTTATGCTGTTGCAACTTCCAGCTCCAATAATGAACACAATTCCTTTATTACACGCCACTGTGGCAGAAGGATATGAGCGCTATTCTTCACGACAATTTGGAAGGTACAGTAATTCCCTTGCCGCAATCACAACCATGCCTGCCGTCAAAATCGTATGGGTTCAAACCAAAAACAATGATGTTCTTGGCACAATAAAGTATGCAAAGTTTGTTGAGATGATCTCTTTTCTTCACCACGTTTTCTGGCATGTATCTAGTTCCGCAGTGCTTGTGCCATTTCAACAATTCATGAATCAAAACATTCAGCTCTACCGGAAATTCTGGCTATGACTTTTGGTGCTTCATCCTAGAGATGTACGATATATCAGCATTAACATTGGTATCGGCTAATATTTGTCATTTTTTAGAATATCAATGTTGATCCGATAAGTAAAACTGGGTCGACATTAACGTCCAATATTGATTTCCCACCTTTAAGCTTTGTGTTTCTGTTTTGGGAGGGGAAGTGGTTGGTTGAGCGGTATCTGTTTGATTATGAAATCAAAATGAAGTTTTAAAAGTCAGGAATCTAAAAATGTGCTGATCAAACTAAAACCCTACTTTAGTGTGATGGATTACATTTAATGTGCAACATGTCCCGATTGACTATGAAAAAACGTCCATGACATTCAGTTCTCCCAGGTTCTTGTTAAAGTACACGAGTTCTTGTTGTTTCATGTTTTACAGTTTTATAAATAGATAATGATGTTTCAAAAAAAAAAAAAAATCACATGCTGACTACTCAAATGCTACGCTGGAACATTTCTTCTCTCTAAATTAGGAAAAGCTGTTTGTGAGACAGACTAAAGCTCCATCAAGACCATTTTATTGTATCAAACATTCTGTTTGCTCCCAAAGAACAGATAGTTATGTTCATTTTTAGAATCTGCGGACGTCTTTTCATAAACACTGCTGGGAGCATTTTGGGTGAAGGGAGAAGACAAATAAGAGGACAGACAAAGGTGGACAAAGAGCATTGAGTTCAAAGCAGGACAGAGCTGAGCAGGTCCCTCTTTTTAATTGACTCATATCGCCCTGAGGGGTTGACTGAAACAGTTCATTCTGCACTTTTCTCTGTAGTTTATTGTTGTCAAGAATAAAATAAAATAAAATAAAATAAAAACAGCTGACGATGAAGGCTGTCGCACATCTTGTTCATGTGTGTGTCACTTATTCACCAGGTGACAATATATGAACACAAATACGGCTGTGGAATGTCAATGAGAGATCAACATGACAATATGTGACTCATGTTGTCTGTTGAAGAACGTTCATGGGTTGACTGGGTTATTTTAGTGCTTTAGAATTAGCTTATGCTAAAATTTTCAGTGCATTAGGGCCTTATTAGGGGACCTAAATATTTGAGTTAGTGTTTTAGGAATAGTGGAACTAATTTTTAGATTAGTGCTGCCCACCACTGTTGAAATGTAAGACTAGGACTCTCATTAAAAATGGTGACAAAGAACTAGTGCACTAACTGCTCCTGGAGATCGGATGTTTATGACATTCGTAAAAAAAAACCCAACTCAAACTGACCTAGACTGGAGATTGGGAAAAAAAAACACAAAAGATGCTGAAGCTGTAAATTGGTTCCCATCTTCTCTATCCAAGCCGGTGCAATTTATTCTACATGTCTCCTTCTCTGGCTTTGTAAAATAAATGTCAAATTGTACGGATTGTTCTTAAATTACATGGATTTTCCCCCAATTTGCAGGTATGAGGACATATAGAAAAATCTTTCAAATCTTGTTTTTATTTCAAAGAATTCGGCTTCAAATTTAATTCAAGTCTCAGAACATGTAGGATGTAAAAACTAATACAAAAAATAAAGTAAAATAACCATCTCCCAACCCGCTTTAAACAACCGTGAGGTTATTCATATGGTAATTTTGTGTGTACTGTAGATGCCAGTGGTGAACTGCAGACAAGACAACACTGTAAAATGAGTTGCAACAACCCTAAAGGTGGGGGCGCAGTTTGAGTTACCTTTCATAAATGAGCAGGTCTCCGTCAGCGGGACACTTGGCAAGATCAAGACCGTACGGTTCTTTAATTGTGTGCTGCGTCTGGAACTCCTAAAAAGTAAAATAAAATAAAAAAATATTACAAGACAAGCTTACACTTTAACAGGTTTATTTACACATTTAACTACAACCTCCTAAAGTAATGGTACAAAAAGATACCTTTTAGGGGACTTGAATAATAAAATCGAACAGACAAGGTCATCAGGTTCAGCTGCTTCTTCACAACAGATTCACTAATTCACACAAGCTATGTAGGCATATTTGACAGTAATTTGATTGTTAGCGTTTGATGAGGCGATTTTATGTTTGTTCATGTTCATGTTCAATGACCTCCTGGGGTTTCTGCACTCCGTGTCCTCAGCTTATAGAGACACAAAGAGGAGTAACGGCATTTCACCAAATATATAACAGGTGCCTCTTCAGCAGAATAATCTGACCTGACAGCAATCTTGATTTTATTGGGCTGATAAAATTTTGCAGTGGCACCGAGGCAGCAGTGCAGACATTTTAAGTTCAAGGAGTTGCAAGTTGAGACCTGCATGGGACAAAATTTGTTTGTCAATCACAATTCAGATATATTTAAGCAATAGAGATTAGTAGATTTTATTAAAATAATGCTTTATTTGTGCCCAGGCCCCCCCTTAGAATTGAGGTCTTGATGTAAACAGTGTTTTAAATTTGGTTAAATAAAAAGAAATCACATGAAAATTAGATTAATTTAATTAGACTGAGACCTGAAGAACTTAAAGGCAGATTTAACACATTAAAATAAGTGATTTCTATCAAGAGTTTCATTAAGAGTATGAGCTACAGAAGTAAAACTATAAATAATTGGAATTATTTAACAAGGTTTACATCTTGTTAGGGAGAACAATAACATCCATGGACTCATTGAGGCAGTGCTCGGATAAGAAAAAAACATTTTGCAGAACATAAAAACACGATTCTTAAAACGGGGAGAAAAAAGGGTTTGATTAATGTGGCCTAATGAGGAATAATTGCAATGAGATATAAATTATTACCAAGAATAATTTATCACAAGGCTGTGTCAGAGTGATTATAACAAGCAAAACGAAAAACAGAAGGATATTTTCTCATGTGTGATTAAACGCTCGGCTGGTTAGAAAGCAACTGAGCCAGACAACGGTGAGGTGATTTAATCATTAAAACACTGATTTCAATAAGAAGCTGGCGAATATAGACATGATCACTGAGATTTTAAAGGTGGAAATAGAGGGGTTTATGACTATATAGCAACACAGAAATGTTTTATTTACAAATTAATGGGGGGCGGGGGGTTATGAAAAGTTGACTTTTTTGCACTTTACATCACGTTATGTCATTCCTTCATTATAGACATACCACCAAAGCTTTGTTGTGAAGACATGCTGAAGTGGGAGTGTTGGAAATGGTATAAGAGGTTCTTGAGACAGAGGCCAATATCAAGGTGTTTAAATAGGCTATGGTGCAAATTCAATAGTTCTATAGTTAGGGTTGGTTTTTCCTGAGTTATCCCTCAACTAAGCTGTCATAGGCTTAGATATCTGGAGGACAAACTGACATTTTTTCACTGTTGTTGCTGCAATTAACCTGTTTTTATTTGTTTTCCTCTCATAGAAATCTACAAATGTTCTCCTGTGTTAGTCTCATTGCCCCCCCTCCCATCCCCCCCCTGCCGCACTGCCCTCTGGTAGGTTGTGCCTTTGCCCACCGGTGCACTGGTGGCCTCGGTGTTTGGGGCTGGGCGCTCCGGCATTTGCTGGCTCAGCCTGGTGACTGCCCAGTGGGGCTTGGGTCCTCTGGCCCTGTCGGGCCTTGCCCTGGGGGTGGTGCACCCTGGGGACCAGAGCCTCTGTGTCTATGCCCAGATCTGCTATGGCACGTCGGGTGCCGGCGGGGCCTGTGAGCTTGTTGCTGCTGGCTCTGGGGGATTACTGCGTATGGTGGCTGTGGGGAAGGGGGGGGGGGGGGGGCTCTCCTGGTTCTCTCCCTGGGGGCTCCGCGCTTGGGGTCCATCTCGAGGTTTCTTCCTGTTAAAAAGGAGTTGTTCCACTCCACTGTCGCTAATGTGCTGCTCAGGACGGGAATTTGAATTCAACAAAGTGGACACTCTACACCCATTTTAAATGGAGAAATCTGAGAATTGTCAGGCTAGGAGATAGAATCTAACTGAAAGATTAAATGATGTACTCTTTGTCTTTCATTTGGAAGCCTTTTATAAATATTAACTATTGAATGTGACTGAAATAAACAACATTATTTTTGGATGGTATGTATCATGTATTGCATTTGTCTTAATCACAAAAAATAGTTTTAAGATCTCTTAAGTGATATTTAGATGAAACACTATTATTCTCTGGGTTAAATCATCTTTTCATGGTCTTCTTGACATAAGTGAATTCTGAAGATGAAATTTAGACCTTTTTAAAAAAAAAAAAAGCAAACAAAAAAAAACCTTTAAGTACTCAGAGGAGTTTGTTATATAACAGCCCATACAGGAGTAAAACTCCGGAGCCAGATACTTTATTTATCTGACTGTTCTTTGACTCTAGAGCAATACATTCAACCTAATGTTGGAGGGATGAATGAATGGGTTGTTTCAGAACCAAGGCCAAAAAATGGCAGCTGTGAACACAGGAAAATGACATCAACACGATAAAACATAAAAACAAAAGAAATCCACACACAGTTCCTCTTCAAACAAGATTATACCAGAACACGTGTTCTCAAATAAACACACATTATACTGTATATCTGGCACAAATGAGTGGTATACGTTAACATGTCCTCGTCATACGTTCACATAGACGACAATAGTGCACGAGGTCGCCATTAAAATGGCGAAATACTAAACGAATGTGGGTAATTTTATGGCAAACGCAGTCATAATCTAAGGTTTAAATTTTTCAACAGTTGTGTGTTGTGCTGGCACCCAGTCATTTCTCAGGGATAAGCCTGCAGGCAGCGACACGAGATGTGTGCACCAGACACGTGAGCTTCGTGTCCAGCCTGAAATCCATAAATTCATGACTGACTCATTGCTCAAGGTCCTGACAAGACAGAAAACTGAGTGACAATTCATTATAAATCAGGAGTGGAGAACAGATGAAGAGAAAAGGAGCTTTTTTATTCTTGTCTGAGGATCAGAAATGAACTTGTTCAGATTTTTTTCAACATGTGTTGCCTGCAAAGTGAATTAAAATTGAGTTCGCTTAAAAATGTTAAGGATTTAATTTTGATTATTTTATTTCAGGTCCCTTTTATCCCAATTTAAATCAGCAGTTCCTAACAATCTCTAATTGGAGCTTACAATCATTAAAAATCAAATTAAGCAAAACACTAATCTACCTTTATACTATTATCCTTATTCATTTATAACTAGAGATCGACCGGTATAGGTTTTTGAAGGCCGATAGCAATTATTTTGACATCATCATCATCATCATCAAACTTTATTTATAAAGCGCTATAACATCAGCCACAGCTGAAACAAAGTGCTGAACACATAAAATAAAACTCAATAAAACACAATAAAACCACACAGTTAGATAAAATAAAAAAATAAATATAAAAATCAGCACCAATACAGTAAAAGTTGAGTAGACATCAGTGTAACCGATACGCCGATACGTGCAGCTGATTTTTTTTGGCTGATTCTTGAAGCCGATACTGATTTTTCTTCCTGCATTACATGATAAAAATAAGAATAACAAATGTTACACAAGTCTCAATTTAAACAAAAAAACATTTATTAACTGAGTCTTATCTGGCGCAGGCTGAGTGAAGTGCTGCACCACAGGATTTCTTTTTTCTGCCATTTCTTAAAAAAAAAGATTTAAAGATTTATTTTATCTAGTACTACATATTCTGTTTTTATTTATATATTAATAAGATTAATATCTTTTTTTACATAAAATAAAATTACCATGTTTTAATATCCCAGCATTTTTTATGCAAAAACATGAACACAGAGAAAAAGAGAGACACACATCCTGCTATCTTTGTGAGGACTTCACACACACACACACACACACACACACGTTTGTTCTTGAACCCTGTGGGGAGCTTCCATTGACTTCCATACATGTTTTTATAGCCTAACCCTGACCATATACCCTAAAATTAACCTCACAGGTACCAACCTGACCCTAAAACTAATCTAAACCTTGGTCCACACCCATTTGGACCCTTGCTTTTTTGGGGAAAAATTTCCCCACGTTGTAGGAAAAACCTATCCACACACACCCACACCCACACCCACACCCACACACACACACACACACACACACACACACACACACACACCCACCCACACACACACACACACACACACACTGCGCTCACAGCAGCTCTGCCTCAGTCTGTGCCCGTTTTTTACGCTGGGCAAAAAAAGCATTTAAACCAGCTGACATTAACAACAAGCTTTAGATCGCAGTTTGAAATGTACACTGAAGAAAACCTGCATCACGACGTTTATACTGCTGTCAGACCAAATGTTATATGAGCAGCGTCTGCCTGGTTCACATTTATGGTGGACGGCAGCTTTCTACTCGCTCTTGTGAACGTAACAGTGAGAAAGGACCGAGAGCTTTTTAATCCAGCATGGAGAAGAATAGAGGTCTTCGTTGATGTCTCCTGTGAGCAGTTCCAGCATTTTTCTTAAAGAAAAACAATGTGGACACGCTAATTATAATCTGGTGTGAAAGTGAAACTATGGCTCTCCCATTCTAAAAGTGAAACTTAACACACTGCTGTTCTCTCTCCCTCATAGTCTAAGACAGTGGGCAGAAACAGTTAGACAGTAAACACATTAAAAGTTCATAACTCACCCTTATTGTTGTTTGCACTTTGTCTTACAACATTTTCCAGCCGCTCTCTCCCACGGAGGTAGAATGGCAGAACGGATGAACGTATCGGCCGATATTGATACAAGGAAAAAACGCAAATATCAGCCAAAAATATCGTCCGGCCGATGTATCGGTCGACCACTATTTATAACTACTGTTTCTACATTTTATAAAAGAGAGGACAAAGGTATGCCACTTTAAATTTGTCTGCAGATCATCTCAAGACAACCCGAGTATGTCAATCTCAAACCTAACTTTTCTTATGTATGGATGCTTCCCTGAATGAGGATGGATGGAGGGATGAGAGTAGATGGATGGGGTGATGATGGATGATGGATGAGGATGGATGGATGGATGGATGAGGGTGGATGGATGGATGAGGGTAGATGGATGGATAGATGAGAGTAGATGGATGGGGTGATGATGGATGGATGGATGAGGATGGATGGATGGTGGAGGGTGGATGAATGGATGGATGGATGGATGGATGGATGGGGATGGATGGATGGATGAGGGTAGATGGATGGATGAGGGTAGATGGATAGATAGATGAGAGTAGATGGATGGGGTGATGATGGATGGATGGGGTGATGATGGATGGATGGATGGATGGATGGTGGAGGGTGGATGAATGGATAGACGGATGGATGGATGGATGGATGGATGGGGATGGATGGATGGATGAGGGTAGATGGATGGATGAGGGTAGATGGATGGATAGATGAGAGTAGATGGATGGGGTGATGATGGATGGATGGGGTGATGATGGATGGATGGATGGATGGATGGTGGAGGGTGGATGAATGGATAGACGGATGGATGGATGGTGGAGGATGGATGGATGAATGGATGGATGGATGGATGGATGGAGGGTGGTAAGAGAGTAGTAAGAAAACTAGCATTTTAAAGAAGCCACTGCTTCAAAAGTAAAGAAAATGACTTGTGGAATCACTTCTTTTCCCTCTCTTTTGCCAAATGATAGACATTTAAGCACATAATTATTGTAGAATATGTTTTATAGTTTAAATATTTTGTTTTTGTTATGAATGTAGATTTTCTCTGGCAATAATGATATTCTGTCAATGCTTATTTTATAGGCCACAAGTATGGAACATTAAGCGCAACATCAGTCTATTTGTATACATGGTAATTATATTACTTGGTTATATTGGTTATTCACCTCAGCTCCTTCTGAAAAAGGGGTCTTCCGGTGTGGATGAAAACATTTGTTTTGATGATTTTCTGAAAAGACAATCTCACCTTACTTAAGGTGTCCTTTGGTAGCAGTCTTAATGCTTCTTAAAAATTAATTCAAAATCCTGGCCCACATTTATTATGACAATTACAGGAAACAGTCTGACTCAACAAGATTAGATGGGAAGCCTGAGTAATTTTCAGGTGTCCTGAGAAATAATTTGCAAAGTTTACTTTAAGCCAAGTTTCTTTAAGCCAAGAACTTTCAAAGACTTCCTGGAGCTACATCTGTGTTTCTCCATATTTAATTTAATTAGCATTCGATTAAACCCTAAGGTTTTTTTCACTATAGAATTGTTGCATGGTGAAACTGATATCTTTGTGCATGGCTGTAAAAAATATTAAGGTTGTCTTTAAACATTTACAGGGGTCGGACAATGAAACTGAAACACCTGTCATTTTAGTGTAGGAGGTTTCAGGGCTAAATTGGACCAGCCTGGTGGCCAGTCTTCATTAATTGCACATTGCATCAGTAAGAGCAGAGTGTGAAGGTTCAATTAGCAGGGTAAGAGCAGAGTTTCGCTCAAAATATTGCAATGCACACAACATTATGGGTGACATACCAGAGTTCAAAAGAGGACAATTGTTGGTGCACGTCTTGCTGGAGCATCTGTGACCAAGACAGCAAGTCTTTGTGATGTATCAAGAGCCACAGTATCCAGAGTAATGTCAGCATACCACCAAGAAGGACCAACCACATCCAACAGGATTAACTGTGGATGCAGAGGAAGCTGTCTGAAAGGGATGTTCGGGTGCTATCCTGAAAGAAGAATGGCTTAAAATCCCTCTGACCACTGTGCAGGACTTGTAGATGTCATTCCCAAGACAAATTGACGCCGTATTGGCCGCAAAAGGAGGCCCTACACCATACTAATAAATTATTGTGGTCTAAAAACAGGTGTTTCAGTTTCATTTTCCAACCCCAGTACATTTTGACAGTGAAGTAACATTTTTCTTGTTGGCCTCACAACATTTAAACCACCAAAGTCAGACAATCCAAGATTTTATAAAAACTAAATTCTTAAAAAATAAAGGCGCTTCATCATTGAACCAAGAAAGTTTTTGAGAAAGTAGCAACAAAAACCTCAGTTTTGAAAACAAACCAGAGTGAATCACAATCATTTTTTATGTAATTATAAAGGAGAATAAGAGCACAAGCAGATTGAGTCACCTAATTCCTGCTGGTATAATGAAGCCCATTGTAACACCTGTAGCTGTAACAGAACATCAACTGCACTCAACAATTTGGGTTTTTAAAATATACTAGAATATATATGAACTGGGCTATTTACAGATGAGTTCTTTCGATCCATCCTGTTGACATAGTGACAGCCTACCTGTGCTGACTAATGTGCTTGTTCCTGCTGAATCTGGGTCAACAGGGAATGTAAACGTGTAAAAAGTCCAGCTGGGCCATGAAATGGATGTGGATAGAGAGATGATAGATTGTGAATTTTTTTTACACCTTTTCTAAAACACACGCACAACACACCATATGGTAACCTATATACTTAGAGGTGTCTGTTGATCAAGCAGCTACGAGAAATTTTAAAGATATTCTGCACGGTCTAAAAGAAGCAAATAAATTCTTTATTTAAAGGGATCCACGATTAGTTGTAACATTAGATTTTATTTGATAAACATATTTTAACTGTAAAATAAATATTGTAAAAATACTGTAAGCTGTTCAATTTTTTAAAAATATATTTTAACACGGACTGAGCCGTTTTATTTACACACAAAGCATACTGGGTAAATGATGACATCGACAAGTCCTCAGTGCGAGGCAGCAAGTGAGCTATATCCACCCTGAAGGTTAATCTTAGACAATATCTGATGATTGGCTCTTTTAAATGAAACCAGAGAGCGTTGACAGAGAGGAGAAGGTAGAAACCTCTCAGCCTGCAACGGAAAATATGGATGAGGACTACAGAGCTGCTTCATGGAAGAAGAACCCCAGCTTAGCCTGTTAGCTTTAGGGCCAATGCTATAATGCCTTATATGTATTAGCTCGGCGCTAGCGCGTCAAACTAACAAGCTAAACTGAGGTCCTCCATCTATATTTTCAGTTGCAGGCTGAGTTGTTTTTGCGTTCCCCTCTCTGTCATGTGGATGGAGGACCTCAGTGACGAGAGTAGAATGTGTAGAGCTGAGCTAATACATATATGGTGATAGCGTCGGCGCTTGATAGCAGTTCCAGATAACTGAGGAAACAGTGCCTTTACTGAGAAGTAGATCCTCTTTGCTAGCTACCAAATTGTCATGTCAAGTACCAAGCATCTTGAGGGACAGGTGGGGTGAACTCTGAACTACAGAAGCCCCAAAGAGTGCACTGGTAGGAATTTTTTTTTTATAAATGGCAAATTTGAATTAATCGATTAAATTGATTTATTATCGCCCAACCCTACATCAATTAAAAGATGTCAACAAGGGAAGACTTGTCCATCCATCCATGTTGGAGTCAGAATCTGACCTAGAGTCTGACCCAAACAGAATACAAATATATCTTTGCAGCATCATGAAATATATTCAAATTTTCTGCTTTTCTAAGGACTTGAAGTTTTGTTGTAAAAAAAATGGATTTAAGAGTTAAAAAAGTGGATTTTGCACATGTCTCCCTTAATCACTTTAGAAGACAAAAGGTTTCACATAAATTTATATTTCCTTGCAACTAAAGCTTAATTCAAGTTTAGATTTGAAGTAGCACCGACAATTTCAGAATTTGACAGTTTTTCTTCACCAGAAGAATAAAACCAAATTCTACAGAAAACATGTTATGAAAACAGCCTAAAACTGATTCTGTTGATTTTATTGGTTGCATTAAGACTGTTCAGAACCTGCCAAATGAATAGTTTTCTCCAACAAACTCTCTAATGCATAGATGTTATACAATAGCTACATTTGCATGGATATAAGTCATCAGAATAAATAGTCAATCGGAATAAAAATGCAACAGGTAAAGGCCCCAATTGGAATATTCTGATCTGATTGAGGGGGGGGTTTATGCCGATTGATAAAAAACAACATATTACAGAATTTTTTTAGTTCATTCTCTTAAAGGGAATTTGTGATCAATAAATGGAAGTCTGAATAATATAGCAGAAAACCAGTTGAATCTCTTCTAAAAACTTCACACAGTCAAGCCTCAGTCAGTCAGAAGACCTTGGCCCCTCATCAGAAAATTAAAACAGTTCTCTAGCAGCTGCTCTAAAAGCTGCAACAAGAACTAACAAAAAAACTCTGCCCAATAATAATGATGATTCAACTTTTTAACACGTCTTTTCCTGGTTACACCCCTGAAGGTGTTATCTTTTACGTCAGACGTTAGAACGTAACCAACTTACGAACATCAATAAGACACAAACTCATTCTCTGCAATGATCAGAATGTATAAAAATGCCATACTGGATCCAACATTCAGTTAATCAGTTACAAAATTTACCTCACTCTGTAAAACCAATATTAACATTAACCTCTACTGTTCTGAGCCTCTGGCCTGCCAAAGAGGCCGATTAAACAGACGTCTGACGCACACGGAAACAGAAATTGAATTTCATTTGGAAGACTCAAGGGGGTGAGGAGGACAGAAAAATGCGACATCCTTAACTTGAAAAGGGAAAATGCTGGTCAGAACTAAAATACAAGCAGTTCACAAAACATTTGCGATGAGAGGACATTTCCAGAGGTCTTTACCAAATGTTCCTTATATTTGAGTTAGTGGAGATTCTCATTTAGAAGGAAGCAAAATGTTCTCCTTCTCCATGATAAAAACAAATTAGGCCCAAAGGTTATAAAGTAATTAATTTTGCTGCACTTGTGATACTCAAACTGGAAGAGCTTCAATCTGATCCCAAAAGAGATCAAACATTTGATTGTTGCAAAATGCTTTTTTATAAACATTTATATTTTCTTTCTGCATATGACCCTACTGCATTTTAAGAGGTGGTTTCATACCTCCTGTGTGCGACTGCTCTCCCCAGAATCCGTCAGCAGTTTAATGGGGGTGGAGCGCTGGGACACTGACCCCTCGTCGTCCCGGTCCTCCTCAGAGTCGTCCTCAGATGTGCTGGTGATGGCCTCCTCGCTTGGAGGAGGAGGCGCGCTGGCTGCAGTCTTCCTTTGGAGAATCGTCTCTTCCTTGCTGCTTTTTCTGTTAATATAAATACAGAAACAAAAAAGCAATGTGCTAAAAGTATTGATCGATGAACTTTAGTATCCATACAGTCTGTGACATATGTTCACATTTAAAGTATTACCTTGGGTATGGATAAAATATTTGGCCCACAGGCTCAGATTTGACACATGAGGCATAAGGCTTTTAAAAGTAAAACAGTGAATCAGCACATGACATCAGTCAGGTCATGCATATGTACTTGTTGGGCTGCAAAAATACAAAGACAAATAAAACCCATCTGCACACGAGGCTGGAACACCTAAGTAGAAGCTTTGCATTGGTCCATTTCCAAGTAATGTTTGCACGTATCAGTTTTTATTTCCAAAATGCATGCATTCAAGAGCGATTCATCAATGTGTTCGCTCAACAAAAACATGAAACGGGACACAGCGTTATTTCTGGTTACCCGAGAGCACGATGAGTAATGAGGCTGAGTGTAGAAGGGCACAGTGACATGGGGATTCACCGCACAGAGAAAAAAACAACAACCAAAAAGGAAAACAATAACATCCGACTCAAGTGCTAACATTAAGAGTTGTTAGCAGCACTCACCCCAGAACTGATTTCCCAGTTTCCTCTGGTTTGCGAACTGTGAACGGACTCGGATCCAGTCCCACAGACTTTGGCATAAACTCCCTTTGAAAGCACAAAACATACAGAAAGGTCATTAACAGATACCTGGCTGTCCAATAATAAAAAGGTATTGAATGCTTGCTATGCTGTTGAGTATTTCTACATGAATGTTCACGTAATGACATCATAGAACAGGTGGTTGTAGAAGATATCCTGCAGGTGTGCGTCTACCTTGCAGAGTTGGTCATGGCAATGCAGAAAGTGTCATCGAAGGAGGTGAGCTCGTAAGGTTTGAAGAATTCAGTGTAGATGTCGATACTTTCATCAAAACGGTTCAGTCTCTTTACTTTAACCTTCTTCATTGTGTCCTCACAAGCGACTGCACCGAGACCGCACAGAAAAAAACACAATGACAAATGTTACAAGACATTTAGCGACATTAATATCAAAAAAATGAATGCATCATAAATATGTTTTATTGTTATAACAACCGTTAAAGGAGACATATCGTGCTTTTAAATCCTTCTGTTTTACATTTAAATCATTCAGTCAGGGTCTATGTAAAGTGGAACTGCAATGCTTCGGTATGTACTCCTCTTTATTGTAACTCCACAATCCCCTCTAACACCTTTTCTGAGGTGTGTCTAAAGGCCTCCACATACTCGGGCGTACTTCGGTCCGCGGAGGTCTGCGCGTACTCGAGGCGGACTCAATGCGGACGTCCGCCGGACTGGTCTGTGCAGAGATCAATTTTTTACGTCCGCGGTGCGCACAATGACAAGTACTGTTTTGGATGCGATACCAAGCTGACAAAGTTGAGAATCTGTGTCATTTGTGGACGAAATGGAGTCAAATTTTGAAGAGCGTCTCATGGAGGAGATTAAAAAACTTTATGATGCGTCAATGAAGGAATATAAGGACTTTCAGTGAGCAACAAATACGTGGGAGGAAATAGCTCAGATCCTGAGTAGGTAGTTCTTTTCTTTTGTTGTTTTAAGCTAAAATGCAAACTATCTCTTCCTCCTCGTCCTTGACATCATGACTGAAATTGAGAGAAATTAAAGAATTTGTCAGGCAGTCAGTACGCTCGAGTATAAAGTCTCAAATGTCTGCGGACAATATGCGTGGAGTGCGAGCGGCTCTCAGACCGCACACAGTACGTCCAAGTATGTGGGAGCCTTAAGGGTGCATTCACACCAGCCCTGTTTAGTCCGCTTGTTTGTTTGCCTCGAAAGTCTGGTTTGTTTGGGGAGGTGTGAACATGTAATCGAACTCTGATACGGACCAAAAAAGCGAACTCAGGTCCTCCTGAAAACCTAGGTCTCAGTTCAGTTATAGTGTGAACGCCAAGCGGATCGGAGACCGCTCCAAAAGCAGGAAGCAGGTAAAAATAGTATTAAAGTTACTCATATCTTGTAAATTCCTCACTCAACGGCTGTATAAGGTGGCCATCACTGCTATGAAGCTGGACGTGCTCCTTCTCAGTGAAGGCTATCGGATAAATCTTGTGCCAGCAGGAATTGAATCTGAATTGATCAGATTGAATCTGAATGTGCATAATTTGAAATTGGATGCATTGGTTTGAAAATGAATTTCTCTAAATGGAAACTGAATTTAATGTTTAGGATTTGAATTAATTTGCTTTGAAATTGTATTTTGTTCAATTAAAATTTCAGTTTGACTACTTTCACTTTCAGTTCTATAATTCAGTTTCAGTTCTAAATTTCAGATTTTTGTGTCACACATCCTGGTCCTTGAGAAAGCCAGCCAGAGTAATCAAACACAGATCCACAGATTTACATTTCACGTCAGTGAAGCTTCCTTCTGTAATGTAACAGAGTTGATGCAATCCACTGTAAAAGTAACAAAAACAGACAGTTATTTTATTGCAGTGATTAATTTTACCTATAGAAAATGTTACATTTACACCACATCATGGATCAGTCAGCAGCAGCATCTGATCAATATGTGATTCATGATGTGATGTAAATGTAACATTTTCTATAGGTAAAATTAATCAATGTGTTTTGGCTATTTTTCAAGTTACGTTTACTCAAATTGTTTACAGAAATTATTTATTTTACTATTTTAAAAAAAAGAGACATCCATGACCTGTTTAAGAACAAAAGTTGTGAGTTTTTTTCTTTTCTTTAAAAACTCTAGTTGTCTTTGGTCACATTATTAGTTAACTCCACCTTAATTCTAGCTTAAAATGTAACAATAGGAGAAGAATGAAGTTTTTATAACACTGCCGTATTTATTTTGTTGAGGATACCTTCATCATAGGGAACAGGAAGGTAGGATATGACTCCGTCTGACCACCACAGGGTATAGCTGAAAGCAAGAAAAAGAAAAAAAAAACATTAATGGAGAACATTTTATACTGATTGATGTGTTCCCTGCTGTCTGCACCGTCTCATCAGGGGCTTCGCTTAACCTAGATTTGAAAATCATCATTTCTTGACCACCTACTGCACAACACCTGAACACAACACACTCTTATTCAACACTGCGAATGAATGAATGCATTTACGGTGATTTTCTTTAGTGTGCGATGTGCTACTTAAGCCCGTGTGGGAGCAGAAGTGCAATATGTGCTCGCCAAATTGAATTCAGCTCCAGCCATGTTAATTTCTTGGAATAAAGAGTGAGGCTCCTGGATCCATTGTGGCGACATAAACTAGTGGTCCGTGAAAGAAAATTAGGTCTACTTTTGTGTAAGCATGTAATCAAATGGAAAGCAGGAAACATGAACACACTATTGTACGCTGACACACACACACACACACACTGGGAAAGTTTCTAGGTCAAAAGCTAAAATGAAATGAAAGCTTGTACGAAACTAGATGAATTTTAAATAACATTTACCTAATTCTACCTCGTAAAAACATATTTAATTGAAACTAACAAAGACTCAGCAAATGTTGAAATGGGAAAATGTTTCAAGAATGATTTTTTTCTTTTTGAATGATGGAAAACAAAAAAAAAAACACTTCAAGTGGAGCTAAAACTATAGTTAACTGCTGCCAACATAAAACAACTGCAGTCACAAAAATGATACTACTGGTTCGTATGTTCTGTATTTTGTAAGCCTTTACACTGCTGTCAGCTTTGTGTTAACGGTTTATCAGGCAGATTAATGATATTCCGACCCAAAGTGGCCCAAGCTGCAGTGGAAGAGATACAACTAGCTGCCGCCGCCACTATTTGCACCTGCAAGCACCCACATAATTCTATGTAAATAATGATGTAATGCTAAATTGATGGTGATGTAAAGGTTGCATGGGTACAGCTACATTTGTGAGATTGGAGGTTTAAGAGGCAGGAATTCACTTTGGTCTTAACCTCAATTCACATAGTTATTAGTTTGTCAGTCTGGTCAAAATTAAATCTTTTGTTCCCAGTTGATGCCACTTAAAGAGCTATAAGTTCTTATAACCTTTCCTCAGAACCTAACATCACAGAATCTAAATATGGATTAAATGCCAGTTCACAATCACTTCATGCAGAGTTTGATTGGGATTTTATTTTCATTTTGCAGTTTTCAATAGATGTAGTAGTTAACTAGTCTTTCTGTCAAGGTTTACAGCCTTGTCTATGGGTTTGTATAAATGTTCTACAAGGATTGTAAACTTGATTTCTATGTACTGAAATTGGCAAGTTTTGGTGAATTTTACCTCAAAGAAAAATAAGCTGAATCCTTTTCTTTGCCAAATAATTTGTGAATCAATAATTTTATGAGTGAGAGCTTATTTTTCTGCAGTCATGTCCAGCTGTTTTGTCCTAGTTTCTTCTTTTTCCCTGCAGCCTTTTGGTTGGTTGTGAGAAGACTGCATCAATAACCTGCAGGACAAGAGGTCTGCTATAACAGCAATCTAGCACCATGGCTGTCTTCTGGTCTCTGTCTGTCAAACACCTGTTGTCTGTTTGGCCAGAGCTTTATTCTACTAGTGTAGAAAGCAAAGAGAAAGACTTTTATCTAAAATCCAGAATTTGTAACGATGAATCAACACACAAGTAGCAGGGTTATGTTTCTGATTAGGGCTGTCACGAGAATAAATTTTGCTGGACGATAAATTGTCTCAGAAACTATCGTGATAAACATTTATATCGTTTTGAGACCATTTAAAACTAATTTAATGATCCTTCCATGGGAGTTCGCCCAACCAGTCTACATGTGTTTTGTGGATTTGGAGAAGGCGTTCGACCGTGTCCCTCAGGGACTCCTGTGGGGGGTACCCCGGGAGTATGAGGTACCAGGCTTGTTGATACGGGTGGAAGCAACTTCCAGTTTCTGTCCGTGAGGCTGACACTCTGTCTACTTTTAAGATTAGACTGAAGACTTTCCTTTTTGATAA
>JARVGW010000086.1:11837242-11851306 GCA_031762495.1 Anablepsoides rubrolineatus | reverse complement strand
ATATTTATGTTTGTGGTTGTAATGTGACAAAATATGGAAAGGTTCAAGGGGTATGAATACTTTTGCAACCCACTGTACATGCTGTTTTCAACTTCTTAATCAAGTCCTTGTTATTGTTCAGTTTTCCTAAAGACACACCTCATAAAGAATCATTTCACTGAGTTGTCGTCACACTATCTCCATTAAGTTCTCTGTGTACTCCTACACTGAGCCTCCATGATCCATCACTCTGGGTGATAATCGGCAAAGATGCATCATTAAGCAGCTCACATCTCCATCCGTGCATCCAGCAGCAGCAAAAAAACATGGAAACCAGTCAAATAAGCAGACAATTTTCTAACACCAGCTCTGCAGAAACACACACAGCCACACAATCTAAACTGAAATGAGATATTTCACAAGAACAAACGCAATCAAAAGCACAAATAAAAAAGGTCTGCAGGTCTCAGTTTGCAACAGTCGTGGTTTACGAGCAACAGCAATAAAGCCGGAGCGCATAAATGCGTGGGAGGAGCCTGGTTAAAAGGTTAGTTATCTCATTATCTTCTCCTAATGCAACACAGGTTAATGTTTCATTATTTCAACATAGAAAAAGGGGAGCATTTTCACCTACAATAAAGACAGCCATGCTGGAAACAGAGTCAAGATGCAAAGGTAGCATCAAGGAACCACCATCATCAATAAACACATTTCTAATATAGATCATCTTAAAATGCCAAGCCAGCGAATGATGAAGCTATACAGAAAACCAGACAAAAAATCCCCCCAAAAACATTATTTTTGTACTATATTAATCCCCTTATTTTTATAATAAAACAGCCTTGTTTTCTCAAGATAATAAGAAACAAGCTTGATTCTCTTGATATGAAATAATTAACTTGTGATATTTATAAAACTTATTAGAATTTCTGTGACCGTCTACGGCCGACTGTCCTCTGATGCCAAAAAATAGACACTGGTTAAAAGGGGGGTTATTATGCAAAATGGACTTTTTTTGAGCACAAACATACCCAGACTGTTGCTGTAACTCATTCACACATGTTGGAGAAAGCCTTGAATCTCTTGTGGTAGCCTAAACACTTGCTGGTACAAAGCACCGCCTATTTACTCAAAGCTCCTCCCTGGAGCCAATTTCACTGCATTTAGATTTATTTTTGATATTTACAGCATTTTCACAACAACTGAAGGTAACAGTTATTTGACTGTGTTATACAAATGATCCATGTGCTGGAAAATACATAATACCCGTAAGTCACAGGTTCAACTCCCCGCCATGCCCACATGTCGTGGTGTCCTTGAGCAAGACACCCAAACCCCCCCACTGCTCCCCGGGCGCTCACATAGCTGCCCACTGCTCCATTTGGGTATTTCTCACGTGTGATGGATCAAATGCAGAGCACAAATTTCGTCATTGTATGGGAACATGCACTGATGACCAATAAAGCAACTTTACCTTATGTTTCTTTTTATTGTTTAGTTCTATATGTTCTGTCTTTGCTGGCATTATGTCAAGTGGATAAAGTACACATCATTCAGATTACTAATACCACTTTTCAAATATCAAAATATTTTTGTGGAAACAGTAAATGTTACTATGGCGGTTAACATTTAACATGGTTGTCATTCAAATTACTGGATGTGAAAGTAATTTACTTGCACATCATCATGCACATCGTATATTCCTCACTTGAAGACATGTGGCAAACTATAATAAAAATCACACATTTCAGACTTGACAGGATACCTGCTGACCCTGCTGCTCCCTCTGGGAGCGGTGGACAGACAAGGTTTTAATGGTAATTTCCAAATCCGTCTTTTTTCAGTCTGTTTGGGATAGAGTGGACCGTGACAGGAGAGGGTGGGCTTCTGCCTCATTCCCTAAGGTCTGCAAATTTCACATGGCTGTAGCTTGTGCAGACGTCTGAGGGCTGTGATTGGTCCCTCGCCTCACGGCTCCCCGTGTGAGTGGCAACGTGAGCTTGAAATCCAAGCTACAAATTATATGGCCGTGTGCCCAATAGAAGCTGCCCAATGTGCTGCACACAGGGATGAAAAGAGAGGGGGGACACTCATAATGATTCATGCAGCCTTTTGTTAACTTTGCTTGAAGGTGGTAAAGGTTATAACACCTACTCATATCATCCTTCACATTCAAATGCAATATTTTTTCTATTTATTCTTCAAATATAGAACAGTTTAATGACTGCTAGTGGTATTACTGCAATACGAGAAGAGAAAATTGAAAAGAAAAAGCCAGTCTTGTCTTTTTAGGAGAGCAGAGGTATGTTGTGTTACTTTCTAATCTTTTTTAAAGTGAAAAAAGCAGAGAAATGTCATTGTTCAACAAACCACTGAGAACATTTCATGACTAGAACAACTTAACTAATTAATCAACAGTGGTGGGATGTAACAAAGTAAAAGTACTTTGTTGCTGTACTTGAGTACATTTTTCATGTATCTGTATATTACTTAAGTAGATTTCGTCATGGGTACTTTTGACTTTTACTCCACTACATTTTACATTAAGTATCTGTACTTTCTACTCCACTGCATTTCTGTAATGCCTTGAATTACAAATTACATTCATGTCACGTCGCATTACGTTTGTTTGTTTGTTTTTTTAGTTTGAAGGTAATCAGTGGCGAGAGGGGAATTGCTGTAATTGGTCCATTGAACCACTGCAAAGCAAGTGCCCTTCTTCAAGAAAAAGCAGAGCAGATTCTGCATCACCTGCTGGAGCATCAGCAGCAGCACGCCCACAATGGATTCCACTCATGGCCTCATTTAAAAGACTTAAAGTTGACTGGTTCAAGAAACGACTTGCTGGGATTTGATAAAAGACATTGGTGGTGAATTTACAGCTTCTGTAGCTGTTGTCACAATCTCAGATGATCCGCAGAATAAAGAAAGTCCAAGTGCGAACAATGTCATAGAGGGTAAACAAAAAACATGCCTTATCTGCAGCACTGTTCACTAAAATGACACCATTGATGTATTAAAAATAAACACACAGTAGGTACACTTCATGATATTGTAGACCATTAAGCAAGTACTTTTACTTTTAATACTTTTTAAAAGTACTTACTTTTACTCAAGTAAAAATGTTACTGTGGTACTTTTACTTTTACTAGAGTATATTATTGTCTGTTTATATGTACTTTTACTTAAGTGCAGTGTCTAAGTATTTTCTCCACCACTGTTAATCAAGTGTCCTGCAGATTACACATCCCAACTTAGAATACTACACCTGCTGAGGAGCAGGGTAAATTTAGTCTAATAATAAATGGGTAAATAATGCATTCAAAATTCTAATTTGTTTCACCATGCAAGAAGACATACAGTGTTTGGACAATGAGTCGAATAATCTTTTTAACTTGCAACAAATGCACATTTTTCTACACTTAGCACAAAAAGCATGGAAATTAGTGTTTAGCAGAATATTTCTTTGTTGTAACAATGCTTCTTGGTTAAAAATCTTATACCAGAAAGCCTGTTAATGTCCCTTTTAAACTGTGCTACATTTGTAAGGAACATGCATTTGTGGGGTGAGCCATAGAGCTGAGTATGTGGGTTGCGTACATGAAAAATTTGCCAAACCCTCTCTGCCAAGCAGTTTATTCAGTCGTTGCTTGTTTTGAGCTTCTGGTACCTCCTGGTGCTGTCAATCAGGTGCTCGGTAGAAGATTTATTACCAAGAAGCATTGTTACAACAAGGAAATAATCTACCATATATAATTTCCTTTCTAGTATAAAACAGCCAATTCAGAGCTTACCTTAACTTAGCTTAACTTAATGTTTCATTTAATTAAGTGAGACCTGTAAGCAACTGTTCTAAGATGCATCAACTCGTTCCAAATCCAATTATTTTTACTTATTGTTTCAGACAATATTTATACAGTTTTAGTGTAATCATAACTGTGTTTGAGTACTGGATATAAAATCACCTTGAACCTCTGTGCTCTAGAGTCATTATAATAAAAAACATATATCATTGAGGGAGCTGAAAGTAGTTTTTTTTATGCACATTACCTTGACCAGGTTGAGGATAATAATGGGTGATCCAAACCGCTGCAACATCTGGTCAAAATGGAGGGCAGCTACAGTTGCATATGGGTCTGCTTGGTCCACTATGGAGAAGAAAAAAAAAATAAAAAACAGAGAGAATAGTTGAATGTTTCTTTACTTAATTTATTTAAATAGCATCTGTGTTTACCTTTTTTTTTTAAATCTTCTTACAAAGATTCTGAAAATGTTCAAATGGCAAAACTGAGCATCTTGGTTCTGATTGAAAGAAGCGCAAAACAACTTCAGTTTTTTCTTCCTCTATTCACTCTGCAGTTCCACAAAACATTTATTGCTTCCTTCTGCCACACATGCTGAGCCCCATACCTGCAGCCTGCCGCATAAATGGGCTATAAGGATGACCAGCAATAGGCTGAAAGAAGTGGGTCACAGTGTTTCACAAGTCATCTCCCTCTGTGAAGGTAATGTAAATGTACCGCAGAAAAGTACTTTACAACTGACAAACAGGAGCTACTACATTAAACGTCTGTTTTTGGTTGCAGTTTTTATGGGAACAATAAAATGTAATCTGAAATTATGCAAATATAGATTCATTCTGAGCAATTGAAATTCAGTTTCTGAGGGCACAAGTTTCCTCCGATGATTTTTACTCACATATCAAAATCTTGAGAAAAGCAATCCATTGATGTTATCACTTCCTCAACACATCATTTGTCTACTTCGGGATAGTTTTGGACACATTGCAAATACATATTAAAGACAAGGCAAAGAGCAACACGCGTGTCGGAATCCATACAGTAAACAGTCTCTTAGCCACAACTCTGGCTCAAGTTGAAGAAAGTATTTTATTTAGTTATTTTTATTTTACTGTTGTTTAACCAAGCAAATCCCATTGCAGACCTCTTCTTCAAAGGAGGCCTGGGCCTAAAGGCGACCTGTTGCACTTATTTTTGGGGTTTGAGGGAAACCGGAGTGCCCGAAGAAAACCCAGGCAAGCATGAGCAGAACATGCAAACTTCGTGTATGTAATTAAACAAAGATTTTGCTGAGTCTGTTAGCACTTAGAGTATGTGCTGAGGATGTCTTTTAGCTACAAACACTCCAGAATTGAGCTCAATATCTGTAAAACTGACTGAATTTTAGACATTTTTGTGTTTTATAAAGGCCGATTAGCTGTGGCGGCCATCTTGAATTAGTTAATTGTTGTACATCCAGTGATTACTTTCTGAAAGTTTCACTAAAATCCATTTAGTGAGTCATGAGATTTTTTGCTAAATAAAAAACACACATTCACATGTAAAGACAGGTCAAAACAATATTCCTACTGCTTCGCTGTCAGAAGTGATGAGACAACCAGTGGCAAACTGTGTCAACCTTTATATATGCAAATACAGCGAGGGCGAGCTAAACAGGTGGTGATAGGTTCAGGCAGCATTTCAGAAATGTCAGATAAGGACTGTTTTCAGGGATCAAAGCTGGAGCGCGACAATAAGGTGAATTAATGATCACAGGGATCTTAGGGACACAATGTCTATCTCAGGTAAATGTCATCCCAGGATGAATAAAAGGGCAAATCATAGGGAGAGAAAAAGATTGTGATTTAATAAAAGGCATTGTACACAGGCGGCCTCAAAACCCAAACACATCCCTCCGACTGTAATTTCTGTGCCTTTATTCTGCTCAGAATGACACTGGAGATGAAAACCAAGAAGGGGGTTACCCTTGCCTACTTCTTTTTCAAAATTTCTTTTTAAATTTCTTTGATCCTAATTTAAAAGATGAGCTCTAGTAGAAAACTACCCTTAAAGGAGATCATAAAGGTTATTTCCAATTCTGGTCAGGCAAATGTAAAATTCGCAGGACAATTTAAATTGTAGCTCATTTTGCAAACTGACTTTTTTAAGAAGACATATGATTTTAAATCATTCTCTTTCACATTTAAATCATTCAGATGTCTATATAAAGTGGAACTGCAATGCCCCCACACATGCAGCGGGGGTCAAATTGTTTTTGCATAGTTTGTTTATTTTATTCTATTTGAGCAGATTTTTTTCAAGATTTTTGGTCAACCGTAGCACGGAAACAGCTCTATCGATCAATGTGAAATTTGGCAGGAATGTAGATGTGATGGCTGACCTACAAACTGTTTAACATCTTCAGATGTTTATTTTTATTTTGCTCTGATGATCCATTAGACCCATCAATGAGAACCCCCACTCCCTCTGGACCCCCACCCAAAACAATAAAACCTGATGAATTCTGAGTTCTGATGCATTGGTGCTTTGCGTATTCTGAAGTGTGTCTCAGATCAGCTCGCTTTGGGGCTGTCTCCTTAAACCCAAAAGAGGCGCTTCAAACCCCGCCCCTCTCCAGCTTCCAGTTAAAAGTAAAAAAAAAACAAACAACAAACAAACATGTAGTTGATTTATTTAATCTTACATCTTATAGGGGGTTTCGGCATCATGGTGGAAATGTCCTGGGACCAGTAGAGCGGGACAGAACCTCGCACCTGGACATACGAGGAGTAGCTTCCTGCTGTAAAAGACATAACTGAGGCATCGTTGACGATCTGTTCGGTCTCTACCTCATTCGCTACATCGCCCTACAAACAAAAAAAAAAACAAAACTATAAAACCATGATCGTGGGAAAGAAAAGTCAGGGGTAAGAACAATTTTCTTCTTTAGAAAAATTTCAATATAAAACAGTTTTAAGAGTGCTCGCTAAAAAAGTGTTATTTTCAAATTAATTCAGATTAGACTGGTGACTACTTAACCTATTTAAGATATACTTTAAACTTCAAATCTTTTTTTAGCAAAGCCATCCAAAAAGGAGAAAAACTGCATTTTCCCTCTAAAGTTCCCCCTTCCACCCACCATACACTCACATACTGAAAAAAAAATAAATAAAAGAGGCTGTGGATCAAATGAACCCCCACCAATGATCAAACTGAGTCATCACAATCACCCTGATGGCCCTGTCAACTTTGTCTCTTCTGTCTATTGTCCTCGTTGCCTGAGCAACTGACATACCTCACAGTTGGCACCTCTTTTCAGGAAGCGGGTCCCGGCAAATCTGCTGGAGCGCCTGGCAATGAGGGTGATGTGAACCGGTCGACCGTAGATCAATAGTTCTGGGGTGGGTGGGTAAAGGAATGATGATAATAATAATAATACAGTAAAACACACATCCAAATAAAAAAATACACTTGTGAAATGTTATACCATTTATATTGTCATGAACCATATACACTTCCATAGTTCCTATAAGATATTTCCATTTAACCCAGCTGTATTATCTGAGCCTCTCTGTGGCCAGCAGTGAAGCCAAAAGGCTTCCAGAAATTGTCTAAACTCACCCACACACTGTCAGTGGCAGTCCACAGCCTGAATAAAAAACATCTAGGCTGTACAGTAAAATACTCCTTCTCTTATCAGCCTGATGTGTTTTACTGTGAAAGCAGAAACACAGCTCAAACTCTAAAGCTCCTGTTGAATTAATCATCAAAAAAAACAACAATAGAGGGAAAAAAAAGCAGCATATTTTAAACTGCCTAATGTAGTTTGTGCTAATGAGACATGATGGTAAATGACTGGAAACGGAAGCTTCAGCCTAAGGCAGAGTTTTCTCCTCATAAATTTGAAGATTTACTCCCTGTAGCAGCAAACCATGCATCAATCCAAAGACATTTTCAAAATCCAGAGAAAATAATTCATATAGACTCAGTTTACTAGCATGAACTTCCAATTAAAAGCTGCAGGAGGTCAGAGCTTAAAGTTATCAAAGCTTTAAGGAGGGAGGGGGAGTTAAAGCAACACTCTGGGTATGATTTGGTGAGTGAGTGATGATATAAAGGTCAAAAAAGTTGATTTTGCATAACCCTACCCCTTTAAATAAAGCACCAGCTTGGCCTTTAGTCTTAAATCTACAAAAATGAACATGTAGAACTAACTAAAGAGAACAGATAGATTATGTGACTACCGGTGTCGTTACACCAAATTTATTTAACTAAAGCCCAGACCTAAAAGCAGTTTCTGGTTAATCCCACTCTCCTGATCACAGATCCATGTGATGGAGACTGAACACAGCTCAACATGTTAAACAGAAAGGAGACTTAGGAATAAGCTTTGGGAAGCTATGAGAACTGTTTTTTTTTCCCCTCATGGCAACAAATGAACTGTGTCGACTAACATAACAAAAAGAAAACATGTATGAAATAAAAGCAACAGTCACACTTGCTGTCAAACACATTTGACCTGCCAGTGCTCGAAGGATACTGGACTGACCACAAAAGCCATGGATTATGTACATGAGCCAGTCAGGATGCACTATGTCCTTGATTCGCTCCAGGAGCTTCCCGTTCCACACGTACTTGTAATACGGCTCCGTCCGGAGGCCGTACACCACTGCGGCGGAAAAACAACAGACACACATAAAACCTGTGGATCACTTTAATAAACTGGGATGAACTGAAACAATCAGTTACAAAGAAGCAAACGTGAAGGAAAAAGGAGGTGACGCAAACCACAGAGCTTGAAATAAATCGTTACACAGGGGATTTGTCATAATATCCTTTAAAAGTCATATATATAAAGTCATCAGTCAAAGTAATAAAAGAAAAACTTCAGTGGCTTTGTCGAGATAAATCAGACTTTCAAAAGAGCAGAAAGATCAAGCTTCAGAGTTAAGATTTTAAATTTTAGACATGAACTACTGGAAAAAACAGTTCCCACACAATAGTTTTATCTTAAAATACCACCTTTCTTTGAACACGGTTGTCTTTCTGATTAATGTTTTTCCAGCTCCAATCCTAGCCTTTTGTTTTTCTCTTTGTTTCTGTCACATCACTTCCTCGTCTGAAGTCACTGAACTTAATCATCTGTAAGTTGGTTATTTGGATCAGTAGTTCCCATACAAGTCCATTGAATAATTAAGACTGTATAACTCAGAAGAGTTATACGGAGTTGGCTTGGAAGTAAAAAAAAAAAAGTAGGGCTTTGAGGAAAATAAGTTGGGAACCACTAGTTTAGATCATCCTTACCGTGTTAATTTCTTGTCATTATTTTACTTTCTGCAGTTTAGTTGTTTATCTAAAATCTCGATGATAAAGTTATTCCATGGAGCGACAAGAAGCAGTGCAATTATTTAATCATAATGAAGGAAAAGAAAAGATTTTTATAATAGCTTAAAGCTCAGTTTTTCATTCTTTTAGATAACCTTGACATCCTGAATTGGTCATGACGAACTAGAAATTAATTTGCTGTATTTACTGAACGGAAGAAAACTACAATAATGACAAAGCAGCAAACTAACAATTCTTATGTAACAGTTAAAAAGGAGCTATTAAAGCTTGTTTTCTTAAAATAGCAAAAGTAGGTTCATTTGGTGTACATCTAGTTTTAGAGCCTTTGGTTTATTTCAGTCAGTTTGTTTGTTTTTTGCTTTTTTTTTTCAGCCTCTCTTCCATCTAACTGCCTCTCCTGCCTTCTCCTTTCTGTTTTCGTCCACATAGCCTCTGCAACAACCTGGCCTTCAACTCAAAACGGAAGAGTCTGTTGAGACGTTCTCAAATTAAGAGGCTCAAAAAACATAAGAAAATGAATTCACAGGGAAGATCCCCGGCTCACCTTGGGTAGGCAAGCCTTCATCTTCAAAGATGTCGAAGCCGTCCTGCTTGCTCTGAGCGTGTACCTTTACCTCGGCGGGGGGAGCTGCTGACGACCACAGGTCATAAGGTCTCTGCAGCCACGTCAGGTTGTGCTGCAGCGAGTGGCTCAGGTCGTAGCTGTAGCTGCGGGGCAGAAAGGAGACGTGACACGAGTACAGGCTGTTCTGCCAGTACAGTTCGCCTGCAAATTGTTCGCGCTACAGTAACAGTTTGAAGCTATTTCTCTACAAGTGCAACAAGACAAAGTGTTTTTCATAAAAAAGGACAACTGAGCTGTTGCCCCTCTGCAAAAAAATAATAACCATGGCCAGATTAAATAATCATTTCTGAAGAATTATGCATTTAATAGAAGCAATTTTCCCTGCAATAATAAAAAGTGACTTAAAGGAGACATATGCATTTAAATCCTTCTTTTTTACATTTAAATCATATAATTGAGGTCTATATAAAGTGGGACAGTAATGCTTTGGTCTGAATTCCTCCTTATTGTAACTCCACAAGCCCCTCTTTCACCCCCGTCTCTGAGGTGTGTCTCAGATCAACTCATTTTGAGGCTGTCTCTTTAAATCCAAACGAGAAGCTTCACTCCTCGGCCCCCTACAGCTTCCAGACCGGTCCATTCTACTTTGATAGGGGGGTTTACGGCTATATAGCTGCACAGAAACTTTTTATTTACAAATTAAAAGATGTGAACAAAGAGAAGACTTGTCCATCCAGCCTTATACGTTGGAGCCAGAGGAGAATGAAGAAGGCCAAACTGGTAAGCTGGAAAGTCCATACATTATTTAGAAGTTTTGTTGCAAATACTGTGACATAATAGTTCAGAAAACGTAATAAAGAATAGAGAAAACTGAACGGGCTGAAAAATATGACCCAAACAGAATATAAATATATCGACGCAGCACTGGGAGAGACTAAATTCTAATTTTCTGCACTCCTTTTAGCGACTCCAAGTGCACAACAAAATGCATTTAATGGCTAAAAAAAGTGGATTTTGCATATGTTCCTTTAGATTTTTTTTTTCAATACTGAACAAACTCTAACAATCAAGTTCCTTGACCTCAACTGAACTGAGCCATAAGTTTATAAAATGACACAAATCTAGAATTTTGGGGGGGATTAAATGGAACGTTTTGAGGGAAAAAAATTATATTCTGAAGTTGGTCTCTGCAGATTTTTGCTCTTTGACACATGGCATAAATCCAATGGAATTGGAGCTGTTTGCAAGTCATCCTTTCGTCATTAAGAATGATTTTTTTATTTTTTTATTCTTTTGTCTTACCTGAAGTAGAAATTGCTTGAAAGGTCTACGTTCTGAAAAATCCTCACATATCTGTAAGTGTAACAATGAATAAATAAAAATAAAAGTCAGTAATTACACAAGTACAGGAAAAAAAACATGATTAGGACTCTATCCAAATAAAACATCTGTTCACAATTATCTAAAGACATACACAGTGCACAATACTACTCTGTATCATACTGTGCAAAGATAATGAGTTATCCTTAATATATATATATATATATATTTTTTTTATGTTCAATAACTTCTTACACAGGCCTTCAATGTGAGAGATTTTTGTTGGTATTAGTTCAGCAGTTCTTCTCTTTGGGGCATTATAACATCCTGTCCGAGCAGTAATGTGGTGTTCAAGGCACTTTCTCCCCTCGCATGACCCGGCTGAATATTACCTTCATGTTCCTTATTAACAAGCTCAACACGACTTTTTTTTTTGTTCTTTAAAAATATATATAATAAAATAGCTGCACCATGTCTTTTCCCAGCATCAGTCTGACGATTAAGGCCTGGCAAGCCAGAGGAGGAGATGAGATGAGGACGGCGACGACATGGGGCAAATTATTCATAGATCTGCTCACACTCAAACGGACAGAGGTGTTGAGTCACAACTAATCTATTTTAGGCTGAGAAGGGATTTATTTCTTGGAAAATCTTGATGAAAAAAAGAGGAGTTTTTAGAAGTTTAATCATAGCAGGAGGAATTTCTCCCTATTAATCAATGCAAATGCCCAAAAATGCAGATGGAATTTGCTGGAAACAAAAGGTGAAAGCATTTAGTGTCAAGAAATACCAAAACCAACATAATTAGTCGACGGTTGCTCCGTTGTCCATGAATGGCTGAACCGTCTCCCTGCAACACTGCTTATGTGTGAATACAGTTTAGCAGAAGTAAATGAACTTGCTCTTTTTGTTTAGCGTTAAGAATGAAGGTACAATGTTGGTTTGTCAACCTCATGAAGGGAAGTTTTGAGCTTCTGGTCCTTTTTTAACCCTAACCTTAACCCAAACAGGCTTTAATTCATGGCAATGAATAGTGGTAGAAGCCCCTTTACCATACATGATGTCAAGGGGGAGAGATCGTGAGGGTGTCCCAATTTAGGGGCTGCAGCCTACCTAGACCGTGGCCCACGTAGGCCACAGCCAGTTAGGCCATAGAGTAGGTATATGGTAGAAACGGTATAAAGTTGGCCTATGGTAGAAATTTATCCTCTACCGTCCTATCGTCAATTACGTCATCGCACCTGTGGCTGCGAGTGCAGAGACAACTGAGCAGGAGTTTGATATAATGAAGAAATTATAGCGTTTTAAAATACGTATAGCGAACATAAATCCTCAAAATTTTCCCCTCCCTCCCGCTGTAGAAAAGTTACATTGGGATATGTTTTGTTAATAAAGGTTTCTTTTTGTTTAATTTGAGACTTGTGTAGCATTTGTTATTGTGTTATTTTTATCATGTAAATGGAGGAAGAAAAAGCAATATCGGCAGCACACAGCAGGGATCGGTTAGACCAGCACTGCACTGCATGTTTTAGTTGTTTCCCTGCTTCAACACAGCTGATTTCAATTGATTACTGATTAACAGGCTTTTGTTGAACTGCAATCATCTGAATCAGGTGTGTTAAAGCAGGGAAACATCTAAAACACGCAGGGCAGTGTGCCTTGAGGACCAGGGTTGGGAAACACTGGGTTAGACTGATGTCAAACTATTCAGCCTTCAAAAACCTACATCAGACCATCTCTAGTTTGCTGATGAATCCTGGGATACCCTCAGCCGGGAAGGATACTCAGATGCAGCCTCCATTTTTGGGATTTTGTGGGCTAATAAATGAAGACTTCAAAGAAAGCAGCCCCTGAACTGAGACAGCCACTGTGTTGGCCCCTACTGATCACAAATAATCAAACTTTATTTAAAAATAAATAAATCAGGGAGAGTGACAATACCTTGCTTCATCAGGGTGTGAAACTCTGACTGAGTCATTGGGAATGTAGATCATGGCCGTGTCTTCAATTTTATAAATAGAGTGGCCCCCGATGTCGGCCATTTTTCTGTGTTTGGTGATCAAGACAATGTAGAACCCCTCGAGGAAACGTACAAACCCTGTCACACAAGAAAAAACAAAAATACACACAAATTACAGACGAATCACTTGCACATTTCTTTTATTTACATTACATTACATTCCAGCCTCCTGCTGACATAACCTGAACTTTTGTTGCACGATTTGGTCAACTCGTTGTTTCTCGACAGTCATTTACATGATATACAAACAAGTGCATAATCCTATTTTAATTTATCATGAGTGTTTCGGTCATTTTCACAAAATACTATTGATAAATCCAGTTCATTTGAGAACACATAATTAAAATATGACCCAGACGGTTTTATACAAAATGATTAATGATTTGCTTTCAGCTTTGGAGGAGCTCTTTTCTTATCTGCAACACTTAATGCAGAACATGAAACGATGACTGTATAATTTGGAAATGTCTCATCGAGGGCAAAGCAAGCATCGCAAAAGAATTATTCAACTGTTAAAAAAAAAAAATCTTACTCTGATCATACTGGGAGAATAATAATGTTATTTATCTGGCCTTCTTCTTTGAGCTACTATAAATATAAATCCGTCTGAATGAATCTACTTTAATCTCCAATTTTGCTAACTGTTTTAGTTCAGGATGTTTCTTTCTGCACAATATGGGTCAGAATGACAAAACTGAAAAAGCTAAATTGAATAAAAGGAAACACAGAACGGTAATACTTATTATATAGTGTAATAACAAAGGAGCCAGATGTGGGTTTTCTCAGAAGACAACGTAACCTCACATAGATGCACCACTCTTATTTCAGTAAGAGCCTAAATAATGGCTTGTGAATGAAGGCGGCGTGGGGAAAATATTATTTTTTACATTATAATTTACGAATTATTTACACAAATGTCAAAATAGCCAGGGTAATATGACTTCAAACTTTCATAACGTGATATTTAAATAGAGCAGAATAGTCTTTAATGTCATTGCACAAGCCTGTACAATGCAATGAACATAGAAAGACATAAAGGACAACAGTAATATATA
>JARVGW010000086.1:11788088-11802279 GCA_031762495.1 Anablepsoides rubrolineatus | reverse complement strand
CATATAGAAAAAAATAAAGTGCAATATGGGGCATTAAATCTTAAAAAAGTACAAAGAAGACAGCAAGTCATACCAGAGTTTACCACTTGAAATTCTTTTTCAAAAATATAAGGATGTCTGCATTGTCTGGGGAAAGTAAACCTCTTTAGATGGATGGGCTGTTCTTCATGATTTGTTTTTGTATGTTTGTGAATGCACAGAATCGCACAGAGGCTCGTGGTGTGATGCAGGGCAGAAACCCTCCTGCTAACTGCACCCAGGCCTTCTCCAAAGACGGTGATCAGATCTACACTAACCGTAATTACAGTGCAGATCAAAACAGAGCCAACTTTCTCTCAGGAGATGTTGAGGAAGAGATCAGGTGAGTGTATAAGAACTGATCTCAGTGGAGGTTTTTATGCTTTTATGCACGCTTTATTAAACAAACATTTTGACTGTCACTGATTTGTCTGGCTCCCGTCTGCTTTTTTTCAGACACTTACAGAGGGAGCTGGAGAACCAGAATGCTCATCACGCACGTTTCCAGCAACAAATGAGAAAACTGGATGACGACATCAAACAGAATCAAGGGCTGCTGAGAAGGACACACACGGAGCAAAGAAACATTAAAGTAACGTTTTGTTCTCCTACCTTCTTAACTGACATATGATGTACACACTAAGTTCTGTCCACTATGTGAAATGTGAATCTTATTGCTAATTTAATTATTTTGAACAGCTAGTGATATTTTATTGTCAGCAATCAATTTTTTTTTTGCTTATTTGCGTCTTATTGATATTTCAGAACAAACTGTATTATTATTTATATATATATATATATATAATTTTTTTTTTTTTTTTCTGGATGCAAAACTGATTGACTAGTGAACTTTGTGTATTTATTCTAGGATAAGGCCACAAAGTTAGAGCTTGAGCTGACGGACCTAAAGAACATCGAAGAGCCTCAGTCAGAGGACCTCAAGCCTCTGGTTAGTGTATGGCACAAACACACATTCTGATTTACTCTTCCTGTGACATCAATTTTTTTATAACAAATATGAATGTATTTTTGAAAAGGTAACATACTGTAAAAAAAGATTTCACACTGTTGAGATGAACAGTTGTTGAGATATTTGCATGTTAAGTAACAGGAAGTGATGTCAAAGGGAAATGTCTAAATGTAAACAGAGCGTTGCTAAAATGGCCAACAACACAGACTGTAGAGAAGAATCTGATGTTTCTTTAGATTATTTTAATCACTATCAGAGAGAGATGAGAATGAGTCATAGTTGAAATAATATTGTTTCAATAAACAAAAAAAAAGATTTTTTTTCTGTTTCACATTAGCTGAGCAAAATTTAAAAGAAAATATGACAATTATGTGTCAGAACTGTTCAAATCATGTGTATTATGCCAAGTTTCTTAAATATAAATATATATTTTTTGACTTTTTTGTGTTTCATGGATATATGCACGTCACATGCACGTCACAGGCACACTAACAGTATAAACCTGTGCAATCAGCTACCACAAGGACTCCTGAGTGCTCATGCTGTTGTTTTATTCATCACAGGAGGAAGATCTTCAAGAGATCACTGCAAAGATTTCATCTCATCGCACAGAATACGAGGAAGCAAAGAACCAGATGGCCGAACGGAAGGCAGACTACGATAAGGCAGAGCAGGAGTACAAGCAGCATAAAGACTCCATCAACAGCATCGCTGAGGAGGCTGATTCAGTCAAGGTAATACTGGGACTTTAGTAAAAACTTCTAAATGCCAAAACCTACACGGTGAGTAAAATTAGTTATTCCCTTTGTTTCAAGATACAGAATTTATTTTGTTGGTGGCAGTTTTTAGAAAAACACAAGAAACTACAGATCATATGGTAATGATTGAATATTGGTATTTTTCTGTCATTTAGTGTTTTGTTTTGTTGTTTTTTTCTCGGCTTCTCCCTTCTGCTGGGGTTGCCACAATTACACATCCCACGGCTTCAGTTCCAAATTTAGGACTTAGTTTGAGACATAGAAATTAAAAATGATACTCCATCTTTCTTTGAGCATAGCATCCCAAACATTCTGTAACTTTATTTCCAAAGTTGACCGTGTGTTTTTGTATGCTTTGTCCTCCTGCAGGATGAACTGAGTAAAACTGACCAGGAGGTGATGAAGTGCAAACACCACAAGAAACACTACGATGAGAAACGCAGCGCTCATCTCTGCAACATCCAGACACTTGAAGGACAACTTAACAGGAAAGACGACGACCTAAAGGTTTCTCAGAACTTTACTTTGACACAATTATTTGTTTAATACAGTTAGGAGGTTCTTAAAGGAGCTATATCATGTAAAATCAACTTTTTGGAGCTTTATACCATGTTTTAATGTTATCCTCTCATCCAAAACATGCCCAGAGTCTTACTTTGCCTCATTCATGCATGTTTGAGTATTCCTGCAGCATTTTTAAGCTCCCAAGCTGAGAAGTAAAACGACAATGATACATTGATAAGGCATTAACTTATTATATTTTGACAAAATGCCATTTTTGCACATGTTTAAATCAAAACCCTATATCTGCCTATTTCTCCACATTCCACTTTTAGACTTAATCTTTGTTTCGATGTGATGAGTCACACATGCAGCATTTTTTTTAAACAACTGAAGGTCTATCCATTAAAAATAGCCTTTTGTTCTAGCCTCTCATTTCATCAGTTCTCATTGCAAACAAATAACATTACAGCCACAGCAAATAACTGGTTTTGCTTTTGCTTTACATGACAGCAGGCAGGGACTTTAGTGTGAATGAATAATGTAAAGCATCTTTGAGTGTCCCTAAAAGGGCTATGTAAGACTGATGCATTATTATTATTATTTATCAGATGTAACGTTCTCTTACCCCTCAGGTGTCTGTGGCTAAAGCCACTGAGATTTGTCCAGAACGCATTGAAGCCCGTCGAACAGCCAAGAGTTTAGACAGTGAGATTAGCCGCCTCAAAGTGAAGATCACTACTCAACAAGAAGAACAGGGGGATCGAGAGGAGGTTGTGAGGTTTGTGTGATGATGACTTGTTTTTTTGTTTTCTTCTCCACAGATGCTACCTGCAAGTGTATTCATGTGGTTTCTTTTTCTTTATTTCACCCGTCACTTTCTTACATCCAGAGAATACCGTGAGGCTTTAGAAAGCTACAAGAATATGTCACAGCAAATGAAGAACCTTAACAGTTTCATCAAAAGCCTGGACAGCGTCATGACCCACAGACTTCAGGTTTACACCGATCTCCGCAAGTAAGTGGTGGTTTCATTTTTGATTCTTATTTTTTTTTTTTGACATCTCGTGTTGCACCAAATGCTTTCATCTAGAAGTTCTTTTTTGTCTTTGTCCTCGTAGGTTCCTGTCCGCTCGCTGCAAATATTACTTTGACAGCATGCTGGCTCAGAGAGGCTACAGTGGGAGAATGATGTTTGACCACAAGAATGAGACTCTGACCATCTCAGTAAGAATACTTGATTCATTCAGTTTAGCTCCAATTTTGTATTTAAAATGTACCAAAAAATCGTAGCTATTGAAAATGTGGTTGTTTGTTATTTCAGCATTGCCTTTAAAAGAATGTAATTAGCATTTAGGCTTTTTTCCCCCCCACTCACAAGTGATATTAATAACCTAATATTGATTTTATTTTATTTAACTTGTGTTTTTAGGTGCAGCCAGGTGAAGGAAACAAAGCTGACCTGAGCGACATGCGCTCCCTGTCAGGAGGCGAACGTTCCTTCTCCACAGTTTGTTTTGTTCTCTCTCTCTGGGCCATCACAGAAGCACCTTTCCGCTGTCTGGACGAGTTTGATGTTTACATGGTAACAGGACACACGCCACACTGCAGCCTAACATCTTTAGAGAGGAAAAAAGATTTTTGAATCAAAGTTCATGTTGGGGCTTGGCTAACTAACTTCTAGACCCAGTCAGCAAACTTTCTAGTCTTGTTTTGAATGATGCAATAAATTTATCCAGCTATTGAAATACTGCAAAATGAAACAATTAACACTTGTTAGACATCATATAAGTAGTCCATATATGGGCTGCTTAAATCCAGTCGCACAAAGAAGGGGATTTTTTTTGTTTCTCCTTTTGTATGCCTTTAAAAAGATGTAATTTTTTTGTGTTGTGTTCTATTAGGACATGGTTAACAGGAGGATCTCAATGGACATGATGCTGAAGGTGGCTAATGGTCAGCGCTACAGACAGTTTATCTTCCTCACTCCACAAAACATGAGGTAACCACTCACAATTTGTTTTATGTATCTGTGAATTAGATCTTGTGGTTTTTTGACTTGATCACCATGCTGAATTTGAATAAATAATATGTTGACTTGATGTAGCTGCTCAGGTTCTAATAAAAGCACTAAAAATATAAACCAATTTCCCCCCAGTTCTCTTCCCGTGAGCAACATCCTCCGCATCCTCCGACTCAAAGATCCCGACCGTGGGCAAAACAACACTCAAAGTCAAAACATGGATCAGTAATGCAAGGATGGAACAAAGCTGCACTAAAGGATGATTTCTCCTTCGAGTGAACCTGAGGTCCAACATTTAATTTGTTCAAATAACTTACTTTTCTGGTGCTCAAACTTATTTGTGTTTTTTTGGACGGTTTGTAAGTTGTTTAAAGAAGTTTGAAAGAAAATGTTCTAAAACAGATTTGTCCTTTTTCTTTTTTTCTTTTCCCTCGTAGTTTTTTTCTAACACCACCTGTTTTCTTGTATATGTTCAGGGACATGAAACCTGATTTAATTTCACAGACTGAATGTCTTTTATTGACAGTTGTAAAACACAAGGCACAGATACTGTAAGATGTTCTGCTGATGTTTAGAAAATGACAACAAAAAGAGCTGTAATGTCAAACTGATTTGATTATTAAACTGTGACTTGAACATGCTTTAGTTAGTTGTATATTTAGTTTTACTGTAGTACCTCTATACGACGGAGTATTAGGGCCACAAGGCTAGATTTAAAAAAAAGTATATATTTTTTTAATTACGTCAGATGAGAAAAAAGATGTAATTAAAAGAAAAAAAGTTCAGTTTCTGGGTCGGTTCACACCTGCTGTGGACAGCCTCCAGTGTGTGTCACTGTGTTTCTAAAGTATTACTTCTGATAATAATTTGATCCTGATGTGGTAAAAGATGAAGTATTTCTTTATTAGTAAAACTGATACCAAAGTACAACACCGCAAGATTTAGAAATAAGAGTTGTAATATTCAACATTATTCTCATATTACCTTTTTCTCATATCACCATTATTTACGTAATTCTACAAATTAAATTAGGACTATACGTAATATTACAACTCCTCACATCATATTTTGACTTTATTCTCAAAGACATGACTTTATTCATGTTATGTTATGACTTTACTCTCATAGTGTGGCCCTGATACTTTGTCGTACCATTAAGACTGCAAACACCTTTTAAAGCTGACTGAGAACCAGGAAAAAGAATTCTTGCATCTTATGTTTCAGCTGCTGATACCAAAAGTGTAATTTATTTTAACGATAATATTATTTAAAACATTTCAGTGTGACACTTTGAAGTAACATATTTAGCAAACTTTTTGATTGAAACTAACGGCGTCAAAAACAACCTCAGAAAACAAGTTCTGCAATGGTTTTGTAGTATTAGAACATAAATAAAATTAAACAGCAGATGGGTGAATTAAAGCCTTTAAAGTGGCTGGAGTTGGAGCATGGATCATGCATTTGCCCGGGGTTAGGTGAAAAGAAAAGAGCTCTTTACAGGTTTTAGTGGTTTCTGTAGCAGCTGCACTGAGCTCAACCACCAACAGGATAATAGTCACTTTGATTGAAACTTTTGCACTTGAAATCACGTCACCTTTGAGGTCAGTCTTGTGAGGAGGAAGGATTTACACCTTTAAGAGGCTGTGCCCACCCCCCTTCACACACACACACACACACACACAAGTCAGAGCAGAGGAATGTACCCCAGACTCACAATGTATGTTGACAACATTCCTGACCTCTTGGGAGAACTGACAACATGAGGGACTCTCTGCCATCGAGGCTGTTTGACAAGAATTCAGCAGCATCCTGTGAGACTCCGAGCTCAGCAAAGTATCAGCGGCATGTGGACTGCGCACCGAACGCTGTCGATGACGGCGGGCCGAAGGAGAGGTGGCCCCGTCACGTGAACTTTGTCTTTCGGCCAGAGAGGTACGAGCCTTTGACGGACGATGGGGCGAAAGAGAGGAAGAGAAAAAAGCGGAAAGAAAACTACAAGAAAGTGAGGAAGGTGGGTTTAACTTAGATTTTCTTTTTTTGTGTTCTGAACATAAACATCCAGTAAACACTAAGTATTTCATGTTTCTTTGGGTATCTCAGCTGTTTCTATTTGAATATTTTCTGCAGCAATGGGAGGATTTTGCTGACAAGTGTTTGGTCTGAATTGTTCAAACATACAGGTGGTTAATAAGCAATTGTTTATAGAATATCTATTTTATTTATACTTTATTTAAAATTCACTACTGGCCATTCAACTATGCTGCAGATGAAGGTACAGAACTTATCATGTTTGTAATTACGCTGATTTTTTCAGACTCCACATTTTTCCTCACTAGTTTTATAATTAAGCTTCAGTTTCTGTTGACAAAGGGTTGTAAATCACCTTATTTGAACTTTTTTTATAATAGCCACTTTACCAAACATCCCACTAGTTGAAAGCATCACTGACAGGTTTAAGGTCAAAGATGGGATCAACCTTTTAGTTTTTCTCCCATTTTGATGTTTGTGAATTCATTTCTGATTTACATAATGTAACGTTTACTCAGAGTTGTAAAGTAAATAAGTACAAATACTTTACTGTACTTAAGTAGAATTTTTGGGTATCTGTACTTTTTACTTCTACTTCTTACATTTTCACACAATTATCTGTACTTTCTACTCACTACATTTTAAAAAAAGGCAAGAAATAGAAAGTCGTTACTTTTATTTAGTTTTTGCTTGTTTATATTCCAGCTTGTTATTGTAAAAAAAATACTATCCATATAAACTGTGCCTCCTAGACAGACTGAATTTAATTGTGGTTGAATGAGAAGTATAAATATAGAAAATTCTGATACCGTATTAGTTTGTACACAAACAAATCATGGCACACTCCAGCAGGACATAATCATTAAAATAAAAGTACTGTACTTATTGTAATTTTTTGGTAAGATACTTGTACTTTTACTCAAGTATCACTTTGTGGTACTTTATACAACACTGCTTTTACTGTAACGCTGCAAAGATAAAGTGTAATCTACAATATATTCTGCTAAACTGCATTATTAGTGTTGCTTTCTTGGGATTTTTAATCAAAATATCTGACTTTCTGTGATCTCTGCTAACATCTGCTGCAGGTTAGTGACCATATTCTATAACTGGACTAAACAGATGTCTGCAACTCTGTTCTACTTTTGTCAAATATTAAATAATACCATGTAACAGGTGTTTTGCATCATTTCTGCCATAAAATTCAGTTTTACTGTCAGTTCAACTTGTTACAGAGTTACTATATTGGGAGAGGAAGGTCTTTAGTTTAATAAACTTAACTTCCTGTTTCTGCTGCAGCCAGTCGGGAGTTTTCCTGTTCTGGAGACACCAAACAATAGTGCTCATATTTCTGTTGTTTCAGTCAGGAGGAGAGCAGGCTTCTCTTCTTCCTGCTGCTATTGTGCTCTGAAATGTCCTGCCTCAGACTCTAACCTTGTTGGCTCATATATAAATGAGATAATAAAAGATAATGATGAATTTTTGATTGTGTGACAACAACTTCAAGTGATTAAATTTCTTTTCTCCACCATCAGAATGTTGGGAAGGCACTTCGTACCACCTGGAAGTGTTTGAAGCTCGGCCTTTACAACTTCGCCTTCTCCTACTCCACCCCGGTCACAGTGGCTGCTGCTTTTGCTCCGGATTTTTACCACGACAGAAACAAGACCTGAGCTTGGCTGCGTGGAGTTCCCTCAGCAAACTAGAGACTCTGACTAAAGACTTTTTATATTGTTAGCATGCTTGTATATACAAATACACACACATTATAAAGGACCAATAAAGAATATTGTACTGAATACAGTTAAGTTTTTAATCTGTGCCTTTGGTAACCCTCCTGCTGCCCTTGGGTCAAAATGACTCATGAGGCATCAGTCAGGGCCTCGTGAATCATTTTGACCCGAGTGCAGCAGGAGCCTTAAATCAAAGTATTTTACTGTACAATGATTTTTAGATGAGGTTAAGGTGCACTTCATAAGTTTCTCCTGTGCTGTCTGAATGTCCTTTGTGATCAAAGCACAAACAGAAAAGTGAATTATTTACTATAAATCATGAACCATACAAATGTGTTTCCTCATACTGAACATGAACCAGGAATCTAACTGGGTGTTGCATGTAGACAGAGGGAGGATGTAGGCATGTTGTTAATGTGACAAGTATGGTGTCTTCAGTTGAATTGAGTAGAAGAAACATTTTTAATGGATTAAGAGGCAGAGAAAGATTAAACAAGAAAGTAATATTATGGAGAAAACAAATACTGGAAAAGACTTTAAAAAATGACTCAAAAGAGGCCAAGTATGAAGTCTCTGTTATTGTATGTTAAGTGTTGATGATTAAAGAGTATCTGCTGTGTTATATTCATGGGTTTTCACTCTATTATTTTAGTTTTATTTGTAAGTTTAGAACAGCAAAAAGAATTATGTCTGAGAAGCAGTGGTGGGCATAGTTCCCCTAAAGCACTAAATCACTAATAGGGGAACTAATTTCCTGTATAGTGCTTAGGGCTTTTGCTAATTTTAAAATGTATTTGTGGATTAGCACTTGCTAAATTTAGAAGCACTAACTGAGGTTTATGTTATTGATCAACATTAATGTTAACAGCTGACTGTAAAACCTAAGACATTTTGTTCATATGTGAGTCACTTATCTACTAGGTGACAATATATTGATAATATATGAACTTAAACATGGCTGAGGAATGCCAATGATAAGTCTTAAGAGAGCAACATGACAACATGTCATTAGTATTGTCTGTTGAAGAATGTTCATGAGTTGACTGGGTTATTTTAGTGCTTTAGAATTAGCTTTTACTAAAACTTTCAGTGTGTTAGTGATTTAGAATTAGGGGACCTAAATATCTGAATTAGTGTTTTAGGGCTAGTGGAACTATTTTTTAGATTAGTGCTGCCCACCACTGCCGAGATGCATACATATAAAATGAAAAGGAAAAAAGTTAAACCTGTTTTAATCGATATTTTACAGGGAAAGCAAATGATTGGTAGTCGCGGTGACGTCACTCATCTCCCACTTCCGCATTTCTGTCTTGTTTACGCTAAAGCTAAGCTAAACTGTCAGATCCGTGATTTCTGAACATGTCGGAGCAGAAAACAGAAAATATCAGTTCAGTTCCCATCGACGGGTTCAGCAACTTAAGAATAACATCAATATGGACGTTCTTTGCGTCCGTAAGTTGATTTTTTTTACTTTACTGAATCCGCATGCTAACAAGCTAAGTTTAACATTAGCTGTGTCACACGGACTGTCTTTTCCTAGCTGTGTGTTATTGTTGTGGTCTGCAGGTGCAGTGGTCGGAGCCTTGGCTTATCGGGCTCTTGGTGTTTCATGGTGTGTGTTTGTTCCTGACTTTAATAACCTGCAGGTTCTACAGAGCTCAGATCTGTCACTTTCTGCTCATAGGTACGTGTTCAAATTCATCAGATAATCAACTCAGTTCATATAAAGTACAGATTTATCAATCAGGAGCAAAATAAACCTGTCAGTGTTGCTTTAAATTAGTGGGACGTTTGGTAAAGTGGCTAGAAAAAAATCTTTCTGGATATAGATTAGGCTAAACATAAATGTCATATTTTCATCATTTGAAGACAAAATAAATAAAATGTCAACAAATGCCTGTGATATTAAATTTTTATTTTTTGTAATAAATATGATGAATAATTTTATTTAGATCTCATTTTATATTATAAGTTACTGCTCAGTTTCCATTTCTTGTATTATTATAAATTTTATTATTAATATTATTATTTCATATAAAATAAAAACAAATCAGTCATTAGTTTTTCCTGTGTTGACAGAAAAGCATGACTATTAGGTGATAAACTGATAGGTAATAATCGTGGATGTTGTGTTAACATTTGTTCAAAAGAACTTTATTTTGTGGATTGACTTTTATATTGACATGCTGTGCCTGATGTGACTTCTCCACAGTTGGCCTTGTTTACAGCGCTGAATATCTAAATGAGCTGGCTGCCATGAACTGGAGGTAAAACATACTTTTCTTGTTTTTATTTTTATTTCAAGTAATGCATGTTTGTCAGTAGAAAACTCACAAACTAGTTAATATGATGTTGGCGTTTATCTCTCAGGTCCTTCTCTAAGTTCCAGTACTTTGACTCCAAAGGCATGTTCATATCGCTTGTCTTCTCAATTCCTCTTCTGCTCAATGCAGTCATCATTGTGGTGAGTTTCACTTTTTTCTTCTTTCTCAACATGTCACAAACACCTGCAAGCAGCAGAGACATGCCCGTTCCTGCTTTAATCTCTCATTTTTGGCTCTGACAGATGGTGTGGGTGTACAGGACCTTTTCCACCATGGCTGAACTCAAGACACTTCAGCTGAAGAGAAAGGCCCGTCGAGAGAAGAGAGAAAAGAATGACTGATCCCACGCTTTATGTCCATACATGGAGCTCATTTGGAAGAATTAAGAATCTCTTCTCTGCTAATCCTGACTTTTGGAAAAGGGAAGCAGATTTCTTGTGACTTAAAAGGGATTGTTGTCTCATGGTGGTAATATCAGATACGGGTGTCTTTGTGCTGTCGTAAATGTTAGAAGACGCCGCTGAGTGTAACATTAACACGATGGAGGTTAGAAGACCAAAGATGTTTGTTTTGTATTTAATATTTCATAATGTAACATGCAAATAAGATTTAAAACTACATGGGAAATGTGATTTTCACACAAACACCAGAACAAAGTCCCTCACATCTAAAAACAATTCACTTTTTTATTTCCCTCCACAATGAAGTTTTTGTGGAAAAACACTTACTTTGACAATTGATTAAACTTTTTTTGTCACCAAACTCCTATGAGATTTGTTATGATTGTTTTTGTTTGTTTGAGCACTAAGGTTTCTTTTTTTTAAATTGACTAGAGAAATTGCATTTCCTGCCAATATGTAGCGTGAATGCTCATTGCCAAAAAAGTTTTGCTGAAAGCCAAGTCTAGCTGAAAAATTTAGTAGCAAAACTGTAAACAGCTGCCTTTTGAAGAAAACAAAAGTGAAAAGTCAGTAGAATGATATCTAACCTGAACAGAGAAGAATTTTAGCTAAAATTACAAAAAAAAAGTAGCTTAAAAGCAGAAAAAAGTAGGAAGAAGTTGCAAGAAATAAAGAGAATGAACAAATTATGAAAAAACAACAAAACTTTCTTAGCTTAAAGACATACCCTGCTTTTGAATCCATTCAGTTCACTTGTAATGGAAACATATTTTTTTCTACTGACTTTGATTTGTCCCGATGACAACTGCTCCCCTATGTTTTAATCTGTTCTCTTGTTTATCAGTAGAAGGAGATATTTTTGGCCAGGACAAAATCTAATGTAATTTATCAGTTATTTTCCTATCTAGACGCAGTACAGAGCTAGAAATGAGGTCGTTGTCTGTTAAGATAACATCTGTATGTTGAAACAGTATAAAGAGTCATTAGAGCTGCCTGTCTGCTCAGATCATATGTGACCCGTCACATCAAAATAAGGATTAAGTCTAAAAGTTGTATAGAGAAATAGGCAGATAGTGTTTTGATTTGCAAAAATTACATTTTGTCAAAATATAACAAATAAATGTGTTATCAATGTATCATTTTAGTGAACTGTCTGAAATATTATCCTAAAAAAACTTTTGAAGCACTTTTTTTAGCATTAGCAACTAAAAACCCAATTTTGAGGAAAAACCCCTTAAAATGTTGAGATTTCCCCTGTGAGCTATCAAAGCTTTAGTTTTTTTCCAACTGGGAAATCTCAATATTCAAACTTTCATTTTTCAAATGACATAAAAAAAATCCTCATTAAAATTACATAAAAATAGGATTTAGCCCAAGTATTATTTTGTTTTATTATTTTTTTCACTGTATTGATCCCCAGGTGGGGAAATTGTTTCTCTGCATTTGACCCATCCACGGATGTGGAGCAGTGGGCTGCCAATTACAGCGCCCGGGGAGCAGCTGTAGGGGTTAAGGGCTTTGCTCAGGGACCCAAAGTGGGGCTGGTTGGTCCTGGGAGTCGAACCGGCGATCTTCTGATCACCGACTCTGCTTCCCTACCAATATTTCTTGATCTACTAATAATATCAGGATGATCTAAGTATCAAAATGTAGCTTTTAAAGCAGGAATCTGAAAATATGATTAGGTCATTTTGACCAAATTTGACTTAATCCTCATTTCGATGTGATGGGTCACATATGTGATACTTAGATCATTCTGATATCATAAACAGATCCAGAGATAGGATGTAATTTGTCTTGTTGGTAACGATGACACATTAATATTTGGTCTGAATACTAATTTTATGTAATTTTTATGAGGAATTTTTCATTTCATCATGAAAAAGACATCTGAAATAGTATTTGAATAATGACATTACCCAGCTGGAAAGAAACAAAAACTTAACTAGCTCACATGGAAAATCTCAAAATTTAAAGGCGTTTTTCCTTAAAATCAGGTTTTTTGTTGCTACTGCTCAAAAAAGTACTTCAAAAACATTTTTATAATTATATTTCACACAGTTCATTTAAATGAAATATTAATAAGGCATTTATTTGTTATATTTTGACAAAATGCAATTTTTGTAAGTGTTATGATCAAAACAATATATTTGCCTATTTCTCCATATCCCACTTTTAGACAATCCTCGTTTCGATGTGATGGGTCACATATAAGGCTGGTTGGACAAGTGCTCCATGGTTGACATGTTTTTATTCATTTGTAAATAAAAAGTCTGTGCTATAGTCATAAAGCCCTCTATTAAACTAGAATGGACCGCTCTGAAAGCTGGGGGCCATATTTGCATTTAAAGAGACAGTATCAAAATGAGTTGATCTGAGATACATCTCAGAAAAAGTGAAAGCAGGGCTTGTGGAGGTACAATAAAGAGGAATTCAGACCAAAGCATCCACTTCATATGGATCATAAAAGAAATGTGAAAAAGAAGGATTTAAAAGCCTCATATGTCTGGTTAATGCACACTTTGCTGGATTTACAACATACAAATTTACAAAGTTTCAAAACTAAACCAAATAAAAGTAAACAAAGTGCTCTTTTTTATTCATTCTAATCAAATAAAATGCATTTCCCCCTCCTGTAAATCAGTGTTTGCCTCTATAGATTCTGCACCACTAGACGGCAGCATGGGCTAAATGACATGAACACCTCAGCTGACTGTACATTCAGAAACACTTTCCTCAGCTCACACTCCATTTTTCACCTGCTATCTCTGTCAGGATTTGGCAGCATGGCTCTGCTCTCTATTTGTTTTAGTTTATCCGCATCCCTTCCTTATTTGTTTTCTCAGATGAATCTGATACAACGCTGGCAGGCTTTGCGTACATTCATCTGTCAGGACGCATTAGGTGTGGATGTGAACGATTGGACGGCGGCCTCTGGAACTTCTCAAAACGGACCAGGAGGGGTGTGGGCGTGCTGATGGGCGAAGGTGATGTGAGTTTGTGCAGACCGTAGCAGGGCCTCCGCCTCTGAAGACATGCGAGGCCTGCCCTCTGACCTCACTTTGTTGCACAAGAGCAGGTGTTAAATCACACGCCTCGCCACACAAGTCTGTCCGTCACAGCTGATGCAACAATGTCGACATCTCCAACAACATGAGATATGTCTGAGTTTAAGTCTCAAGTCTCACACATGTTTACTCTGTTCACTGAAAATTGTGAATAAACCTTATCATCTGCTGAATCCTTCTGGTTTGAGTTGATGTCAAAGCAGCAGCCAGCTTCAGCAGTTCATGTATCACAAATATGTGCTTTCCTTTTTGTTGGACAGACGCTGATCATCCAGATGTAGTTCAAAGTGTTAAAACACACACACACACACACACACACACACACACACACACACACACACACACACACACACACACACACACACAC
>JARVGW010000086.1:11753712-11769749 GCA_031762495.1 Anablepsoides rubrolineatus | reverse complement strand
AATCTTTCCTTTTGTGTATTTCAAGCTGTTAAAGGTAGCGCAACTGTATTGCTGCATGACCGGATCACCTGTTCCCCATGTTCTTGTCATGTCTGTCTTCCTGAACGGGTGTTTCTTAACTGCCCCTCCCCTTCTCCCTGTTTGTACAGCACCTTGTGAATTTATTTCTGTGAAAGGCGCTATATACATAAAATTTTACTTACTTACTTACTTACTTACCATTAAAATTTATTGCAAGAGTTATTTCAGTAGGTGGATTTTGGGTCAGCCTGTTTCCCATTATAATAAAACGAATATGCCAACAACTGCTGCCTCGAGGTTTATAGCCTTAAGTACGAAATGTCTTTATTTCCTTAAATAGATTAGCTCAAATTTGTGCAAAATGTAAATAAAACATAATTTGCTAATTTCTTAAACTCCCTAAAAAGTTGAACTGGGTTCACATGTCCAATGTTTTAGCTGTTTATCGATCCTTCATTGTCATATATTCTCAGCAGTAATGATGACTTTCTAACTGTGTAAGCTGCCAAGGCCACAAACACTATTGCACCCCATACCATCAGAGAGGAAGGCTTTCAAGCTGTGTGCTGAGAACTAGCTGCATTTCTATTGCAAATGTGCGCAAAACTTTGTTGATATTCTGGTAATGTCAAAAAACACAGTTTCGCAATGCAGTGTTTCCATTAAGTAAGAAATGTTATCAAAATCACACGTGAATACGTTTGTTCTTGCGATAAGTCATTACAAACATGGCGGCAATGGATGTAAACAATCATGCATATTGCTACCATGGCACTAGCGATCAGAGGAGATGTTGGCATCTTATCGAGGCTTTCAAGTGACAAGCCCCTCATACCATCTCCCGCTGTCGAGGCTAACAAAGCCCTTGCTGATGACCTGAACAGCTTTTATTGTAGGTTTGAGAAAAACCTCTCCACAACCCCACAGCAGTATCTAACATCACACCTTCATCAAGACCCCCTCTGTCTCTCCCTCCCCCCACCACTCAAGCTGCACTCAAGATCTGCGAAGCTGATGTGAGCCAATAGTTTCAGAAACAAAAGATCAAAAAAGCACCAGGACCAGATGGTGTCTCACCTTCCTGCCTTAAGACCTGTGCTGAACAACTGGCTCCAATCTTCACAAATATATTCAACAAGTCACTGGAGCTGTGTGAAGTTCTTTCCTGCTTCATGAGCTCCACCATCATTCCAGTCCCCAAGAAACCCTCCATCACAGGACTGAACGACAACAGGCCCGTTGCCTTAACGTCTGTGGTCATGAAGTCCTTTGAACGGCTGGTGCTGACCCACCTGAAGGACGTCACAGGACATCTGCTAGACCCCCTGCAGTTTTCCTACTGGGCAAAGGTCATACATTACTGCATTTCTGCACCTTATTCATAATCATCTACCTCTACACTGCTGCTGTCGTACTCATATTTAATATTTATTCTGCATACTGCTGTCATATTGCTTTCTTTCTGTATATTGTGCAATATGTGTAAATTATATGTAAAGTATCTGTATATTGTTAATACTAGAGAGACACAAACAGCCGGAAACAAATTCCTTCTGTATGTCAACATACTTGGCCAATAAACCTGATTCTGATACTTGGGAGCAGCTATACGTATGTGGCATTTTTGGAGAATTGTAGTGAGTTTACTACTTTATTTTACAACTTCAGTGATTTTACTACTATTTCTACTTCCTGTTTTCATCTATTTCGTCAGTAGAAACAGCTGGTTGTTGATCAAGTGACTCCCGTGATGCAAAAAAAATGTTTCCATTGCAGTTTTGCGAAATACACAAATTTTGATTTGGGCAAAAAACCACCTCATCCTAGCGCAAAACCATTTTGTTGAAAAACGTAAGATTTGTTTTGCATTTTCATGGTCAATGGAAATGCAGGTACAGTGCGAGGGTACAACCTGGACAAATCGCAAGTTCATCACAGGGTCACATAGGAGTCGTAATTTCAAAAATGATTTTTTTCCATTTTGCCTCAGTCCATAAAAGAACTTTGGACATCATTTTTAGTTTGTTGCAGACTGACTCTGCCCATCAACCTCTCTAAAATATTTTTAATACCCAGTTTTCTAACTGACCTGATAATAATTTATCTGATTACAACTTTTCCTCATTCATAACCATTCATTTTTGTAGCTTTCTGTTGCCTCCATCCCCACTTTAAAGATGTGTTGCTGTCATGAAATTAAATTTTGTATGATTTCTTAGTTATTTTATATATTTGCTATATTCCATTGGGAATAAAAAAATGTTTATGGGATTTGATAGATCACTGCTTTCAGGTTTTAATTAAATTTTAGACGTCCCAACTTTTTAAAATCACACACAAATTAGTTTTTTTTATAATTCTTTAACAGTTTAGTTAGTGTTGCTGCCAACTAACTTACACTGCAAGTCAGTCTCAATTTTATTTACACGTATATTTTACTATTTCACTTTGTGACATTTGAAGACCCTGAGTGCAGTTTGGGAAATGTTTCTGAAGACAAACATTTCCTTATTTCTATAGTTTTAATTCTTCAATGACAAAAAATAGCAGATTCAATAAAAACAACCAGACATCTTTGAATGAAAAAAAAAATTAAATCAAAGCTTCTGGTAAGAATTTTTTTTCTTTCAAACTTTGTTCTGGAAGATTGAAGTCACGTCTTCCCCTCTTGCGTCATTTTGTCGTGTTTGCTGAGGTTTCCATCTGGAATGAGGAGATCTTCTCTTCCGGATGCCCCCCCACCACACACACACACACACATCAGGACATTTCTGTCACCCGGTTCATTTCCCACAACAAGACAGAAAGCAAACACCAGTGACCTGAAACACCCCCTACCATAAGTAGACATGGGTGTGTGTGTGTTTGAAGGCTGAGATGAAAGGGATGCTGAGACCTGAGCGGTCAGCGAGAAAATACCAGAACCCTCTCCAAGCTGAGCAGGAATTTGTTTGAATAATGATGAGTAAAGAATGAGATCCTATCTCCCCATTCTGAAGATATATTTACCCATTTATCAGCCAAACACACACAAAGCAAGCATGCTCGTCTGATAAATAACAGCACGAGCCCTTTGCCTGTGAGTTTGTAGGTTACACCTGAAGTCCTTTGTCATCCAGTCAAAGAAAAACATTGCTTGTGTGCTTTACCCACCCCGACGCTTTAATGGAATTTCCGAGGTAATGATATTTGTAGAAAAACCAAGAGCCTAACTTTTATTTTTAGCTTGTAGAGCAGAGCAGGACAAATATCATTCCTAATGCGCTGAGTCAAGGATGCTTGCTCAGACTGACACACAAATAAATCACAAGCGCTCGCAAAAAAAAAAAAAAAATCCATATTTCACTTTAAAAGTGACAAACCTGTATTTAATGCTTAAACTCTTTAAACACTATAGAAATCTGTAAACTGTAGAAATAACTGTAAAATGGTAGATTAACAACAATTTTAAAGTTTGTAAATGATATTTAAGTTATGGACCACTTTGAAATTGGGATTATAATTGTTTTAAGACAAACCAATCCACTTTGGAAAAATTGGGAACAAACTTTATTTCCAAATACAAGAGTTATCTTCAACAGGTAAGATAGTGTTTGTTCATATTCTTTTTTTTTCTGACAAGGGGATTCTCTTCATCTTTGTCATCATCCTCCATAAATATATTTGCAATATATTTAAAAACAACTCATTCTGTGACAAACTTTAAACATTATTTCATTAACTAATTCACACTTGATTTAGTGTCAAAGTGTCTCCTTATTCTCATCCATCGTTGGTTCAGCATTTTGCCCTTTTTGCTCTTTTCTCTTCATACAACTCCCTCTTTATGTCCACGTATTTGAGAAATTGTGCCATGCATCTTTCAAGCACAGTAAATGTATATTGGTTTGGCTAAGACGTGAGACTTGCAGGAGAAGGATTATTGAGCATTAGAGGTGGTCAGACAGATTTGTTTGTCTGGGTGACGGGAGAGCCCTGCACACAGTCTGCCCTCACTGAGACCTCTGATCTGTAGACACCAAGTGGACAAACGCTTGTAGAAAAACTGGAGGAGGAAACAGACTCTTGTGAAACTAAATGGAGCAAGATTTTATTTCTAAATATTAGGGGGGGGGGAATTCCTTCAATTTTTTACATAGAAACTCATTAATGCTTGAGTTTTACCTTTTTGACATAGATTCTATAAGAAAACATGTAAAGCCAAGACAATATGACAATTTGTTTGTGTTCTAGGCCATATTTATTATCCCGCTCTAGTGGCATTCATCTTCTCAATGACCTGAAGTGGAATCTTTAGTTTTCTGCAGTAAATTATGAGGCTTTTTATTGGGCTTACACTTGTGAGCGATCCATAGCAGGTTATAGTTTTGTATTTGTTTTATTCAGCTGTAATATGACACAAAACAGCAGTGTGATAGACAAAAATAATATAAATATACTGAACTAATAACATTGGAATTACATGTTCTTGCTTTATAGCACACAATTGTATGTTTCAACTGTGAGCATTAAAGAAATAATGTGGCGTGCTTAAATAAGGATTCAATGAATCTAATGAGTTCTAAATAATCAATATCCTACCTGTTAGTGATATTGATTGCTCTCAGTTTGGAGAAAAACAGATTAGTTCAGATGAGAATGAACTAACAGCTAATGACCAAATGACCAAAGTGAATCGCTGCTTTCTTAAAACAACTCGATTATCAAAAAATTCATAAAGATTAATTCACTGATGCCTGGTTCACACAACAAGATTTTAAAATGAATGATTTCCAAAACCTGAGAGACACATGATGATAAAACATAATGATGAAACTTCCCACACATTCAGATGATAAAGTATTTCTCTCTATCCTCCCTCTGACTACAGAGACACAATACCAAATTAAGAAATCTAATGTAATCTTCATCTGTGTGGATTGCATAAACTGCTGAATTGTGTGATATACTGTACATACTTTAACAAGAAACTGTTAAGTCTAATTTGACCCTTTGAGACATATTTCCAGTTTCATTTAGGTAAAAATGATTTTATTGATTTAAACACTTCCTGAAATTGGGTCATTTCTGTTGTGATCGTCTATAACTCTGTGTGATTACAACCCTTCATTGTTTTATCTGTGTTTCCGTTTAAACCGTTCGCTTTGTTTTTTCACTTTGCTGAAGGACTCACCGGAGAAAAAGGTGAGACAGCTGTTGCTACATATCTGACACGTTTAGGATATAAAACTGCTGCGTAATCACCCACCAGATACCATTACTTCTGTTACCTGAACGAACGCCAGAACATCTGGACCACATATGAGCCACTCCAGCTGTAGACTGAAACTGTGTTGTGTTTGACAAATCGCTCCACAACCCTGAAATAAAAGAATAAATCTGCGGGCACATTATTTTAGTCAACACTTTTATTTGGCTGTATTGCATACATCGTTTATAAAGACTGACGTTAAGGTTGTGGGATCATTTGGCCTTTTGATGCCGTATAGTGCAGAAGGGGTGGATCACAGTTCAGCTCAGGATCCAAGTGAAGTCATGTTTGGACCTAGATACTGTACCTCTGGTCCTTTCAGCTACAGAGAGCACAAACAAAAAAGGGGTTCTGGACAAACAAATGATGGAAAAAATTAGTGTTGCCCCTCCCCAGTCAGAAAACAAAATCTTTACTCTTTCAACCACTATTTTCTATTAAATACCTAGCATTCCTTGAAGGATATCACACACTGCTGTTAGTGTTTTAGACTAAGATCATCTTATGTTAAAAAAATGACAGAGTTATTGCCATTTTGGTCAAAAAGTCTTGTGATATCATAAGATCTTACTGTAAGTACTCAGCTACTCCCACGTTCAGTATCTGTCAAACTGACCAAATCAAAGGAATGTCTGTGTTTGCTAGGGTTCCCATAGACAAATTTGTTTGGCCCAGTTCTGGCCCACACAATGCACTAACACTCTGCCAATAAACTGCAAAAAGTGATGGCAGAAATGTGGTTTGTGAGAGGTGGTCCAGTTATGGGCCAGCACCACATAAACAAACCACAACAGGGCCAGTTGTGGCATTGATAGTTCTGGGCCACATGGACCAAACCACAACTGGGCCAGTTATGGCACACCATTAAAAAAGTGCCATCATTGAGAGATCTGGCCCAAATCCAATTGTCAAACCACTTGCTATGCCAGCAGTGAGATAGCAGTGCCAGCTCAACACCAGATCTGGCCCACACCTGTCTGCTGTGTGGATTGATTAGTGGCTGTTTTCATAGAGAAAACTCTAAATGTAACCAATTGTAAACTTACATCCAATAAGAAATTCTGGTATTTAATTAGAGATATTTTGCTAAAAGAGGGACAAATGCACACACACAACACACAAACACACACACCCTCACATTTCTGTTAGTGACTCTTTTAAGTTCTTGTTCAGATTTAATCACAGCTGTTGCATCTTGCCTTCACTTCATGAAAACAATTTTCCCAGACATTAGGCTGAGTAGCAACGACCTCTACTCCCTAAAATTCCTGCGTGTCATTACACATTTGTAGTAAACTCCCTTGTATCATCAGTTTTTGTTGTCTCAAGTGTGTCTAAATTCATCTTGGAAAGCAGAAAGTGGAGCATCAGTGCCACAGAGACGTCCTCTGATAGTGAGGAGTGGACGGGGCGGTGAGACAGAGGGAATTTACGAGATGACTTTTGTGTCGTAATCCTTCATGGGAGTAAAGAAAACTCCCACTTTCTCCATCATGTGCACTCCAGTGACTGCAAGACATTCAACCCTCGTTGGTTTTCTTGCCTCACATTTTGGAATTTATTTTGCATTTCAATTTGATTTTAAGTAATGATACTGTTTTAATTGTTACTCAAAATGAAATTAAATCAAAACTGAAATGTGATGAGTGCACATGTGTTCATCTCATTTGATTCAAAGCTTTGACCGTTTACAGTTTGAATGGTTGCAAAAAAATGTTTCTTTTTCAAGCAGCTTTTGCTCATTCAGTGTCTGCATCGGTTTATTTATAGAACATGTAAAACAACCAATGTTGACCAAAGTGGTTTACAATTTAGTCAAATTAAAATGTAAAACAACAAAAAGAACAAGGAAGAGAATGTGTGTCACTAAGGAAACACAAGAAAGCTAAAGATAAAATACAAAAAAAAAAAAAAAAAAAAAAAAAAAAAAACCTTCCATTAGACAACCAGTTATGTGTGTTTGGGGGAACTTAGAAAACATCCAGTCCATCAACTTCTTATCATCTACAACAGCTCTTCTTCAGTAGCAAATACAGTCATTTGTCTTTTCACTTACATCAATGAAAGTATCTCATCAATACTGATTTTATGTTCTCTAACACAACCCCAACACCAATGAAGATGCATGTTGTGTAAAACATAAATAAAAACAGAACATGATGATTTGTGAGTCCCTTTCAACCTGTTTTCAATTGAATGCATCACAAAGACAAGATAGTTAATGTTCAAACATACAAATTTTATAGTATTTTTGCAAATCTTCACTAATTTTGAATTTGATCCCTACATGTTCCAAAAATACACATATTTGGAGCATTCCACAGGTGAACAGGTTAATTGGAAACAGGTGTGTGTCATGATAGAGTATAATGGGAGCATCCCCTAAAGACTCACTTGTTCACAAGCAAGTACAGGACAAAGTTCACCACGTTGTGAACAACTGCATGAGCAAATAGTCCAACAATTTAAGAATGTTTCTTATTGTACAATTGCAAGGAATTTAGGGATTTTATCATCTACAGTCCAAAATATCGTCAAAAAATTCATAAAATCTGGACAAATCTCTGCAACTGCAGCAAGGTCAAAAACCAACATTGAATGCCCGTGACCTTCGATCCCTCAGGTAGCACTGCATTATAAACCAACATCATTCTGTAACAGATACAACAGCGTATTAGGGCCACTTTGCAGGTGATTAAAAGGAGGAACAAATCTCTAAGAAAAAACTGTGAATTTCTGAGATTAATTTCAGAAATTTTCGAGAAACTAACAGGAAATTCTCTTATGTTGAAAAGTTGCAAATTTGCAAGAAAGAAACTCAGAAATTTCCAAAATTAAAGGCATAAATTTGCAACATTTAAACTAAATATTTTCTGACATGGAAAAGTCAGAAATTTACAAGAATCCTGCCTTTAATTATGGAAATTTCTGAGTTTTTATCTTGCAAATTTGCGACTTTTCAACATACGAGAATTTTCTGTTTTGTTTTTTTCTCACAAATTTCTGAATTTAATCTCAGAAATTCTGATTTTTTTCTTGGAGATTTACTCCTCCTTTTTTTCATCTGTAAAGTGGCCCTAATATGGCGTCATGTGTTAGAGCCCATGGCATGGGTAACTGTCACATGTGTGAAGGCACCATTAATGCTCAAAGCTACATACAGGGTTTGCAGTCCAGACCTGTATCCTATTGAAAATGTTCAGTTGGAGACAGCTTTAACAATTACTGTCCATCGGATCCCAAACACTTATTGAGTGTTGTTAAAAGGTAAGCTGATGGAACACAGTGGTAAACATGCCCCTGTCTCAGCTTTTTTGGAATGTGGGTTGTATAAATAATATAAACGTAACCTTTTTTCCTCTTTGTCCAAATATGTACAGATAAACTGCAGGGCAAATGATGCTTCTACAGTTTTGTGTGTATTGCCAGCATTTAGGTTTAGTTTTATTATGTAAAACGAAAAAAAAAAACATAAAAAAGCTGTAAACAAGTCTAACTAATCCAAAGCACTATTATTATTTGACCAGCTGGCCTGCTACAGCTGATAAAACATGCAGCTACAACTGTAATTTATGTTAAATTGGTGGCTATTGGCTGGAAATTACATGCATATTATGTTGTCATGTCCTATACGGTCAGAGCTATAGAGATGTAAAAGAAGACTTTTCTACATGAAGGAATTGAGCTGTTTAGGGTGATCCTGTTTGTTTTTCTCAGAATGGGGTTTTCTCTGTGAATCTGGTCGATTGGCGTGTTTCCAGACACATCATTATTGCCACAGAAATGAAACATAATAATGCTTTTTAACCATCTCCACTCAATGCATTCTCCATTCTTCCTTTCTATGAAAATGAGTTTATTTCTGTTGTCTTCCTGAACATTTCGTTTCACTTGTCATTGAGTCTCACCTCACCTTTGTGCCTGACTGGCTCTTCTTGGCAACATAAAGGACCAACTTTGATTGTGTCAGTTTAATTGCAGACAAATTGTATAACTGAGAAAAATAAACTTGCTGAAGGAAAATAAAAATCTTATTTGCGTGATTCTGTTACAATAGGAAGGAAATTGGTATGTTTCATACGTCTTTGTGCCCTCACTATATTATGTCTACAAGTGTACATTACACAGAAGGCAATATCCTGCTCCATGTGTGAGAGCAGAAAATCATTCTCCATCAGGATAATGATGTAATGGGAGTTCAATGCTCTCATGTGGTTAGTGAGAATGGTTCACCTAGAAATAAAAGAATATGATGAAATGCGTTCTTCAAGTATCACATACCACGTGCAGAAAATATATCCGTACAACACAACGGGCACGCCACAGAACTCTCTGGAGGACTTTTAGAATAGAAAGAATCAGTTACTTCTCAGGATTGATCAATCAGTCTTTCTCAAAATACAGTATAACTAATGGTTCTGAGATAATGTGCTTATAACTCTCATGAAGCCATTTACAAGTAAAAGTAGTCAGTTTGACTTGAAATTATTCCGTCAGACTAACATTTTTTTATGTAAAATCTTTGTGCTTCAAATTTATTATCAAAGACAAAACTTTAATTCTAGCAAAGATGAATAGTTCTGCAACTGTGCATAAAACTAATAGGAATGTTTAAAGCTGTCTGGTCTATCGTGTGGTTTCCCTTTTGCTCTGTTTGTTAAGCAGCTTAACTGCAACTAATCTGTCTTTATACTGTGTCTGCATTCAGATAACCATCATAATTTGAACATGAACTGCAGCTAGGCTTCTCATAGGTAGTGATATTCTGTCAAAGTTATCAACAGTCATGAAATAACACATACATTAGCTAATATTAAACTTCTACATGTTTGCTGTTTTTTTCTTTGGTTTTATTTTTTGTTTTTGTAATCAGTCTTCCTTTACTGCTCAGTAGAGCAATATGTGTTGTTTTCTTACACCAAATCCTGTTCTTCCTGCACTTCCTCATGTTTATTTGTGCTTTTCTGTATCTGATGTTGGATTTTCTTTCTTTCTTTGCAACTTTTGCTAAGACACTCTTAGTGTTTGTTAAATATGACGTTATTACAACTTCATTCATTTTCTGTTTTCTCAAGTGAACAACATCTGTGTTACTGAGTAAATATGTGTGCTTAGTATAGGCTTATACCATGTCATTGGTGCTGAAGCACTGAATTTATCACCTAATCAGTACGACTATAGTCCAGGACTGCACAAAGCTTTTCCCCGAGAGGGCCAAAATGAAAATCTATCCGAGGGCTGCAGGCCAAATGCAATAATACTGTATAATTCATGGAAATGCAAACACGTTTTCAAGTCATTTTTATTTTTTATGATATAGCAGCCAATGCAGTGGCCCACGTTTTCTTTAAGCTGTGCACTTGGAGAATGTTTGCTGTACACTTGGACACCAAAGGCTCGTAGGACATTTTATAAATTAATAAAATATGAGTATTTGTGGTCTTATATAGTGTACAAATCTACATGTGTACTTAAATCTAAATCAATCTTTTTTGAAGAAATTTATTGGGGTTGTTTACTACTGAGTTTTAAAGGCACTACACATTTAATAGTATTTTCTTAGGTGAAGCATGATACAGTTTTATAAACCATTGTGTGAATATGTTTGTCATTAAATTGGTGATTTTATGTACAGACTGGTCTGAGTGGTTTTCACAGATGGCTACTCAGAGCAGAAGGTACATACTAGAAGTAGCTACTTGCCTGAAAATATATTCAACTCGTAATGACTGAATGTAAAGAAACACTAGCCAAAATATGTCAAGAGAATTTGATCCTGGAGGATAGAGTTCCCCCCCTTCAGTGATGATGTCACACGTAGCAGGCAGGGTCAAATTCTGAAGAAAGTGTAAGTAACAGGACTTCCTTGTTTCTGTGCTGAATACACTGAGCAGTCAGTAAAGGTAAAGTAAAAGTGTGTAAATGAGGAGCGAATGCATATCCAGGTGCTCGTTCACGGGGAGAGCAGATTTACGTTTCCTGCCTGACATACCGTGTCCATAATATACATCACAAAGTAAAAAGAAGAACTTTACAAATTCAGAGATTGAAGTTCTGCTCTCGGAGATTCAGAAAAAAACTGTCATTTTTTAGCAGCGTCAGCTGTGGAATTAAAGGATCTGCTTTAAAGCCGAGGAATGAAATGAAGACAGCTGTTAATGTTGTGTCTCCTGTGGGTCGTACAGTCACAGAAATAAAAATCTAAATCATATTTATCTCTCTCTGTAGTCCTGCTCCGGTTTTCCTTTGGTCAAATATTTTTCATTTAAGTGTAAACAACTGTTACAGGTTTCACTTATTCAGAAGTGCAGCCGCGCACTGCTACCACCCGGCCGTCTCCCTCCCTCCCCACCGTTGCAAGTGTCAGATGCGTTTCTGAAAAAAAAAAAAGCATTTTAAAATGTCTCAAAACTTCAATTAACTTCATATTAATACTGTAATGTTATACAACAAATTAATAGCCAATTTGTTTTAATTTAACCAATTTATGTCATTAGTCTACATTATTACATTTAAAATTATAATTATAATTCAAACAGAATAGCCTATTGTCAACATAATTATGCAGTGTGATTTATTTTCAACTCGAAATATCTTCAAACTAATGAAATATAAAGTTATTAGTGAAGAAAATCTGTTTGGATAACAGCAGACTGACTGCACGTAAAATATAGGACAGGTCTGGACCACACATGAATTTTGTTCGTATCTGAAGAAAATCTTAAAATACGAAAAAATTGGTGAATGCCACAAATTCTCCTAAATCACTCGTACGCACAACTTAAGAACAAATCTGTTTGTACAAACGGTTCTTGCATGAGGCCCAATGTTTCTACATACAACAACAGATTACAACCTGGTAACCACTTTGGTCAGTCAAACAATTATTCAAATCCTGTCAGACAGATAAATTCAGCAGCGTCAGGATGCGGATATTCAATCAGCTAAAAGCAGAGCTAGGACCAAAAAACATTGTTGCCATCAAAAAATAAGCTCAAAGTTAGCAGTACTGTACACACAAACTGTCACTTTTAAAGTGGAACCAAAAAATGCAGGCAGACACGATGGCTTGAAGGTTAAAACAAAAACTGGTTATTAAATATTGAATTTAAAAAAAATCTGACATGGCAGCACAAGACGAAAATAACAATGAGGAAAAACACAAACCAGGCTTGGTGCATGATTAGACAATGATCCACTGCGGCAATGAGGATGATTGAGGAGTGGAAGCACCTGTGTGATTACAGACTATGGACAGGTGTGAGAGGCAGGCTGGGAAAACACAAAGAAGCTGACTGAGGATAACATGACACAGAAAACAGAAAACTAACAGGAAATGGGAAAATAAGACACAAAAGTACCAAACAATGCAACAATGTAACAAAAAAGAACTATGACACACGTGATAGAAATATTATACTATTTCTGCCAGAATAACTGTAATGATTACAGTTATTCTGGCAGAAATAGTATAATATTTCTGTCACGTGTGTCGCAGGCTGAACCTGAAGTAAAACATTTATAGATTTATGTGTATGCATCTAACTCTAATGCAAAACTGACTGTGATATTGATGACTGACAAATACAAACATTTTGGGAACACAAAGCTAATAGATGAGCTATTTTGGCAGGGTTGTAATAAAATATTATGTAAGTTTCAAGTACAGATAATGTAATCTAGGAATTGTGTTTGCACAGATAATGGTACCACAGTTTTTCCGAGGAACTGGCTACCATTCGATGGCTGCTGCTGAAGTAACTGATCCATGCCTGAGTGCATTTTCCGTACAACGAGGGTGAAACCTTTTCTTGAGAATGCACTGTTGTCAAGCAAGAGCCTTCTAGGAATTAATTACCGTCTCTGATTCAATACCAGATCTGATACAAATTATATTCCTTTGAGAGCGTTTCTGGGTTTTTTTTCCCCCTCGATTCAGAAACAGTTCTCAATCTTCCTATTTCTCACATTTTCTCTATTTCTATGATTGACAGATGGATGCATAGTAGCACAGAAGAGCACACTTTCCAATGTAATCCAATACAGAAACATACCATTTATTCTCTCTGGGGAAATTTCATTTACAAAGCTCTCACTCTCTCAAACATTTAAAGCATGGAACTGATGCAAGCTCATGCTCATCCTGTATTGGGCTCTTTCTCTCTGAAGCTTTTAGATCTTATGTCAGCAATGTCAAGTTGTCAGGAGGCCTTGCAAGAAAAGTGTTAGTCACAAATGCAACTGCAGGGAGGGATGATGGGGAATCTAAATCTCAAGACATAACTGGATTACGACTTTTTAGGCACGCAGTGATACGGTATAAAAGGTGTTCTTGGTTTCTTAACTTTCAGGACCCAATAGAGCAGATGATGAGGCATGAGCCATCATGTGTGGATGCCAAAGAGGAACAGGATTTGCAATGAGGTCAAGAACTTATCATTTTTTATTTTTGGGTGCAGGAGGGTTAGAGAGATCTTCCATTTTAGGAAACTGGCAAACTATTTAGCATTCTAGGCAATGAAAACAGGTACTGTCCAGGATGTGTTTGGTTTAGACTGGGAACAGCTAACAGAAGCAGCATTTTGAGGATCAAGTTTAGATTAGTGAATTGTTTGCAATGACTATAGCATATTTTTCACACAGGTTCAACTAAACAATAACTGTAGAAAGCTACCAAACAACAAGTTATCAAGCAACAAGGGCTGTGTCTTAATTCAGGGGTTGTTGGTCGTGCCGTAGCCTATCCCAGTTTGTAGGCACCCACTCAAGCGGCCAACAAAACCCTGAAAACACAGGCTGCATCTGAGTATCCTTCCCGGATGATGGTATCCCAGAATTCATTACACCGTCAGCAAAATAAACAGGAAAAATTAAGTTGGCAGAGTTTATTTATTTATATACAGTATTTATTAGAATACTGCTGAATGGTCCGGTACAGTCTTTGTTACTTTTCCTTTAGGTTTGTTGTAGTTCATTGTTGTGTTGCAAAGAAAATGAAATAAGATTTGTGCGATCTCGCCCACATCGAGGCCCCTCTGTGCTCAATGCAGACGCAAGCAGGGCTGAAGGAGAATGAGGACAGGCTGACTGAGGAAGGCCTTATAATGAAAAAAATACCTCTTGTAGAATGCTAAAAATGCAGAGTCTGAGGATTCAGGAGAAAGTGAGTCAACTGGGTTTCACGGGTAGTTGAGGGTCTTCCTAACAACATGACATTTGCCCTGAGAAGCTGAAAGATCTGGACATTGTAGTGCTGTCATGTTTGACACAATGTTGCACAAAGAACCAGGTAAAAACCCAGGAGGTGACAAAGTGGGTGCCAATTTCAAAGAAACAAACAAGTATTTCAGAGTGAGATTAGAATTATTGGAGAAATATACGGTTCAGAATCGCTTGAGGAAGTTTAATCTAGAGTGTTGTAAAGGAGGCTCAAACTGTTAAAACCTCAGATCCAGGAGGAGAAGGCTTATCACTACGATCCCTGGGAAATTTTGTGGCGGGTGCTGTGGGAGCATGGTGTACCAGAACATTTGCTGTGAACTATTCAGTCACTGTATAATCAAAGCAAGAGCTACTATGTCTGCATTTTTTGCCCAAAGTTGAACTTGACCCCCTGTGCAGCTTAGAGTTCACCAGGGCTGCTCCGTGTTTCCAGCACTGTTTCATGGTTAGGATTTGGAAGCATAGTTGTGGAGAGAAGGATGTCTGGTTTGAAAACCTCAGGCTGTCACAATCTGCGTTTTTAATGAGTTTGTTTATAGCTTTGTGTTTTGTTGTTAGATTTATATGTATTTTGGGATCCCTGGGTTTGCCTTTACTCACTCCAGTTTTTCATTTTCCTTTCAGTTCTCCTGTGTTCCTTGTGTCAGCACGATGGATTAGTGGTTAGCACTGAAGGTCCTGGGTTCAATCCCTGATTCGGACCCGGGGCTTTTCTGTGTGGTTTGCACGTTTTCCTTGTGCTTGTGTGGGTTTTCTCTGGGTACTCTGGTTTCCTCCCACAGACCAAAACATGCACATTTAGTTGCCTTCAGGCTCAAGCCTCCCTTGCAAAAGAGATGTGTGATACAAATGGGATATGCCTGGTTAAATAAAGGTGAAAGGTCATCAGTTTATAGAGTGCCATGTGCAAAATAATTTGTTAAAAAAACACATTTCCATTATTTAGCTCTCTTTCTGAGTGTAAAATCCTACTTAAAAATTTGCCACTAACATTTTACGTTATTTAGCTCACTGTTCTTACATTTGCAAATTTTTACCAAATGTTAAATGTTATGTCTAAATGTTAAATTCTAAATCCAAATGTGTAAATGTAAATGTTGTGACTTTTAAGTTTTTCAAAAATGGAACACAGCCAACCAACGTTGGTGGGCGGCTTTTGTTATGGTGTCATCATCCTGCAACAAAAACAACCACTAATGCTGCAGCCACTGCTAACTGTGCCAACGCTGCTAATCCTAATGCTGCTAATGCTGCTAATGCCAATGCTGCTAATGCTAATGCTGCTAATGCTGCTAATGCTAATGCTGCTTTCCTACAAGACACCAAACTTGCAGCTGGAGCTTCCAGGCTGCACTTCAAACTGCCGGACCACACCATCCATATTGTTTTTAATGAACACATGTTGAATGTAACATTTAAATGCCATCTTCAGGAGTGTTAGCGGTGTTAGCGTTTGCTTTTGTTGAGTACGGTGGCCCACAGGTGCAAATGCGCAGCAAACAGCAAATGCTCTGCAAATAGAAAAACATCTGCAAAGTAAATA
>JARVGW010000086.1:11728112-11747708 GCA_031762495.1 Anablepsoides rubrolineatus | reverse complement strand
TGTACAAACTAATACAGGATCAGAATGATATATATTTATACTTCTCATCCAACCACAATTAAATTCACTCTATCCAGTAGGATAATATTTTTTTTAACAAGCTGTAATGAGTTAGGAGTAACGACTTACTTCTTAACTTTTAAAAAATGAAATAAGTAGAAAGTACATATAACAGTGTAAAAATGTAAGTGAAGTAAAAATTATGCTGAAAAATAATTACTCAAGTATAGTACAGATACCCAAAATTTCTACTTAAGTACAGTAACAAAGTATTTGTACTTAGTTACTTTACAACTCTGGTCATTTCTCATTGAATTGCTAATTTTTGAAAGAAAGCAAATATTTGCAACATTATATATAAATTTATTCAAGGAAATTAAATAGTCTCTCATATGATATAAAAAGAGTCTAATTATGTTAAAAATATTCAATAAAAATAAGTTATTAATAATAATAATAATAATAATAATCATTGTTATTCTTATTATAATTATTATTATTACCAAGTTCCATTAACACAACATGGTCCTACAGCTAATTGATTTCAGCAAACACAATTATAACAGTCATTTCTACAGATTTTAACAAAAAAAATGGTGTGGTAGTAGCTGAGAGTCAACCCCATCACATACTCTGAGCACTAACAGATAATGCAAGATCTTTGCTTAAAAATTGGCATGAAGGCTGTTGGGCAATAGGCTTTTCATTAAGAAATACTAGTTTTATTCTTATCAAATGTTAGATCCAGCAGTCTGCTAAGAGAAATCCTGACTCCTGTAAATGTTGATGATCCCTATTATAAATGCTTGTCTTTATGTCAGCAGGCTGTGTGATATAGTCCAAGTTAACAAATGAGCAGTCTAATTATTTATATTTGTGTGAAATGTATCCATGTCTTCTTATTTATCTTATTCTAATTGTTGTGCAGGTATTTTAGACAGATTCTCTTAAAACACTAAGTGGAAACTGACCATTTCCCTCCCTTTACTCTCTTCTCACAGTTTCATCTACAAGAGATCCAAAAAAGAAGGAGAAAATACTAAAATATTTCACAGGTAAGTGCTCTAAAAATAGTCGAAGTTAGCATGAATGACAACCATATGCCTTTGTGAGTGTAAAAGCTGGAAATGTGCTTAAAGGCCTCTTGTCTTTTCTCGTCTTCTGGCAGGTCCACTGGTTTTCAGCTCCAAGTGCAGGATTAAGGCGTACAGACTTTACCACCACACCAGAGACTGCACAATACCTGCATGTAAGATGTTCCTCTGAATGTTGCACCAAAGTCAACGTGCTGCAGGAGAAGAATGCCACTCAAAAGTCTTTCTGCTTTGCTTTTTCTGTTCAGACTTCAAAAGATGTGCACGGCTCCTCACAAGGCTAGCCGGCAGTCCGCAGTGCACAGAAGGGTAGCACACACACACAAGGTAAGAGGCAGCTTCGGACACAGAATGTTGTTGAGCACAGCTTTAGACTCGGGGGAGACACCAAGGGGGGCAATAGCTGTTGTTAAAAGTTTGCTGGATTTAACAGAGTTCAAGGGTACTCTCAGAAAGCCATACCTGGATGTACATCTGTTTAAATTTTGTTACCACAACTTAAGACTGACTGGTTTCAGCAAACACAACAATGGCAACAATTCAGTCAGTTTTAAAGACATTAGGCTAAAATTTGGTGTGATACTATAGCTGATCGTCAACCCCATCATCTGATATATTCTGATCAGAAGATTTTAGCTGATGATATGCATTCCTTAAAGAAATGTGAATTTTATTAATGCATATTATTATGGGACCCATACAGTCAATATTGAGTTAATATTATTTTCACATTCTTCACTTTAAAAGCCTTGAAATGATTCACAGTGTGTTGAAATTAGGCGATTTATCACCTGGAACAAACTAGTTTTATTTACAAGAGTGCAGGATTAAAAAAACAGATTTTTATTAGTCTGGAGTGATGTCAGCTGGAATTCCAGCACTAGATTTAAAAAGGGGAATCCCTCAAATTTACAATGATGCTGAATATTACACACATTGATTTCGCTTACAAAGATGTTTAAAAGATAATTTCTGAATAAAATTGTGATTTAAAGGTAGATTATCATTTTTATGTAAGACAATTACAGCAAAAATCAATGTTTATATATATATATATATATATACTGTATATATATATATATTTTTTGCACTGCAGCCTGAACTCATTCACTCACTTTTTACTAGTCAAAGAGATAGACCATGTTTATCTGCATAAAAAGTACCAGCAGTTTTGATGGTGCCCCATTAAAGTACATCCCTTCCAGGTATAAAAAAAACCCATTTCTTACTAAATTTCTCCTGGACACAAAGTCAGAATTCAAGATTAATGCTAAAAATCATGGCTTTGAATATGTCTATATAATATCTTACCATAATTGCCAGATCTTTTGTTTCAGATCAGTTTTTTGGCACCAAAATGTTAAAAACTGATTGCTTAACTAAATCCAAGTAACTAATTTTGAACTTATGAAGCTATTTACAGCTGACATCCACAAAAAGGGCCAAAAAGTGTCAAAAATGTGAGCTTTTTTTTTTATTTGGTTATGCACTTTCCCCAACTGTTCTGTCAGTATTTCTTAAACTGGCACCAAACTGCACCAAAAATATCTTCAGACACTCTACTCATCAAAATACATAAGATAAGATGTACAATGTCATCTTTTTTCATAGAAACAAACAAATGACGCCAAGCCTCTAAATTATTGATATGTGCCAAATTTCAAATATTGTACATTTTATTGCCCTACTTCATAAACATGGTATATCTCTTGGACTGTACAATACTAGTCACATGTATGGCAACAAAGCTTTGTCATAAATTTTAGTGTTGGTGTATCATCCCGCAGATTATCAGTGACTACTCCTTAAAATACTTACAGTAGCTGTTCCTAAACAAGAATCTGTGTATTTGTGTGTAATTTAGTTTCAAAACCATATAAATAAAAATTATTTTCATAAATCTTTACTCAATCCTTCATCTTAAATTTCACCCAAAAAAATGACAATAAATCTTTCAATAGTGGTTCAGGTTGACCCCAAAGTGTTTTTGCAAAGAAAGTTAAAACGTTTTTAGCCGTTTAATGCATAATTTGCATAAATTACAAATTATTTGCAACGGAACTTATAAATAAGGTCTAGACTTACCAACTACAACTTTATCGTCTTCATTCTCCTCTGGCTCGGGGTGTGAAGCATCTCTTTACGATTTAAAGAGACAGCCTCAAAACGAGTTGATCTGAGACACACCTCAGAAAAGGAGTGAAAAAGAGGGGCTTGTGGAGTTACAATAAGGAGGAATTCAGACCAAAGCATTGCAGTTCCACTTTATATAGACCCCAACTGAAGGATTTAAATGTGAAAAAGAAGGATTTAAAACCATCATATCTCCTTTAATTCTCCCAAACTGCAGCTGTTCAAACCACAGAACCCCACTTTACAAGATCTGAACCATAACGTTTCTGCAGGTTTTTAACTTGCTGTGAAACTGTTGCTCAAGTTGCATCGGTCTACGATCATAACTGATCCAGACTCTCAAACTCAGCTGGGTTTGCTTCCCAGCTCAGCTCCCACAGCTCAGGAAACACTCAGCTATTTGTTCTTGGTGGTGGTCTGCTTGCTGTGGCACTCTGTTGCAAATCAAGCTCTTTTTGATCGATCATTTGTGATTCTTTCTGGCTTTGCCAAGTTAGACGCTGTGCTGAATTTATCCCTCCCTCTCTTTTTTTCATGGCAGGTTGAAGCCAAACACAAGTACTCCAGAAGAAGAAGAAGTAGAAGAAGTTGCTTTAAGTAAAAAGTGCCTTGGACAGTTAGAGCGGAGCCGACATCAGACCAGCTTGATTGATACTGAGGACAGTTTAGTCCTTCACTCAGGCCTTCTCTGCTGCCAATCACTGCTTCGGCTGGGCCTTGAAGGTCAGCCGTCACACCCCATGGGAGGCAACAAACATCCAGACCAGGACAAAGATGGTGAAAGTCAAAAATGGAGAAAGGAAGAGGCGTCAAACGGCCTTATTTCCCTGCTGGAATTCAAAAAGATGTTGCCAACACGTGAAAAAAAAAAATCCAGCTATTTTTTTTTTTTTTTAGAAAGGCCTGCCTGTTATGATACGTTTGCCCTGTTTGAGTGTTTCGGGTCGACTCTGACCTTTCTGCTGCACTATCTCAACAAAAGGTTCTCACAGACGACGGCACGGAGTCATCCACTTGTGTTAAGAGTGAAATTATTAAATGAACATTTTCCTGCAAGTTTGTGCAACATAAAACACAAGTGGTCCTTTTTTTTCCGTCACAGCCATCCCGTGGACAGACTAATCTTGAGTACATGATGGTGAAACCTACGAGCCGTTGAAGAGGCTCCATCAAACACAGACTATGATCCAATAAACCAGGAGTATCATGTACATACTGTAAATACAAAGCATAGGAAGAATCAACCTGTGGCTACTATATATGAAAGTTCTATATATATATTTAAAAATGAACTATATTTAAATAAATTATGAGATTGGGACAAACACGAGTCCTCTTTGTTGTTTTGTATTCTGATTCTGGACGTGAGGAATGACCACATGACTGAACAGAGTCCTGGGAATGCAGATGCTGTGAACTCCCCTCTGCTGCTTTCGACACGGCTGTTTTTAATAAAGGTCAAACTCAAAAGGGTTCAAAAGTTCTTTTTTTTGTTGTTTTGTTTTGTTTGATATGAATGATGTTGCAAAATCACATTTTATGTGACACATTTCCTGATTTGGAAGTGAACCGCTTTTTGTTGAATTTGTCCCATGAAGATTTCCATTGTTTTAAAACACTTTTTCTTTCATCTGTTCCCTCTTCAGGGGTCGCATGTTGCCATGTTTCCATTCAATTGTAAAGCTAATTTTTGACAAACTTTTAAAATGTTGTGCAAAAAAAAAAAAAAAAAGAAACGCATATTAGCCGTGTTTTCATTTACTGGTTTGGAGCAAATCAACCAGGCTATATGCAAAGCGTAATTTCATCAGACATTGATATTACGCATAAACAGTAAGTAGAGGTCGTAAACTAGCAGGGACCACACATCTCAGGCGATGGAGGGAAGTTTTCAAGAGCAAGTTGTAATTGTTCTGTCTTATCAGCTAGTATTTAAAATGTGTGTCAGTCCACACGTACCTGTTGTTGCTGCCAGCCATGTTTTTGTGCTTTATGGGACTATCAGGGAGGTTGCAGACAGTGGGAAAAGCTGATAAATCATGAAGTAAACATCAGAACTTATTCGGCAAATGTGTTTCCATCTCCTCTTTTACGCATTACCTTTTTTTAAAAAAAAAAAACCTTAAAAAATTTTTTTTTTGTAAAATTCAGTTTTTTTTTTTTCAAATTTTCTAATGTTCAATGATGGAAACATGTGTTAATGTGACTCGTCCTCTTCCATCTCACTCTGTCCTCTCTCTTTATCCTGGCAGCTGTATCTCTAACATCCTTGTACCAATATACAGTCAATTCGTGCTGTACCACTTCAAATAACCACTATGGTTATTTGAAAGGGAAAGTGGCACTACCAGGACTTCCAACTGGAGCATCATGACAGTTCAGTCAGAATAATTTTCTAATTTGAAACAGAAAACACTCTAGACATTTATAAAATAACATTTGCATATAATATTATGAAACTTTGGAGACTGGAGTTATTTAAAGGTGACAAAAATCCACTTTGGAAGTAGCCTGAACCAGTTAGTATTAGTTTGTCAGTCAGCTCCATGTAGGACCCAAAACATCTCCAAGCTCCATAATTTCATAGTGGTCCACAGGAAGCCATCGACCAATAATCTTAACTTGATTATTAGTTTCTGGATCATGGGTTCATCCATCCATTATCTATAGCCACTTATTCCTTTCAGGGTCACATGGGGGTCACTGGTGCCCATATCCAGCAGTCACTGTAAAGGGTGGGGTACACCCTGGACAGGTCACAGCTCCATCACAGGGTCACATAGAGACAAACCACCCACTCTCTCACTCACACATAGGGACAATTTAGTTACCAATTAGTCTAACGTGCTTGTTTTTGGTCTGTGGGATGAAAACCGGAGTGCCCAGAGGAAACTCACGTATGCAAGGAGAGAACATGTAAAAGGTCACCAGCCGAGATTTGGTCCAGCAACCTTCTTGGTAAAAGGTAAGCTCTACCAGGCAGTCGACAGGAATGATTTCCACTATTATTTTTGCACTACACCATCATTTCAGTAGAAATATTAACAAACATGATTCCAGCAAGGAGTGCCAGAGTGCTCCAACTAGCTGCTGCTGTGCCTAATAATAACCATGTAATGGAATAAACACAGCAGTGTAACGGCTCATAAATTAGCATTTACATGAACTGCATTAAACTTTCAGTGATTAAGACAGCAGAAATCCACCTTTTGTGTGTTTTCGGTACTATTTAAAAAAAAATACTTTTTCTTTGCTGGCTGCAGAAATAGTTTATATTGAACCTTAAAAACTCTTTTTTTCTTCTTTTTTTCTTTGAAAGAAGTCAAATACTAAAAACAGGAGCACTGTTTTCCACTTTAAACTATGTGTTAAACTGTTAAATGCAATGAAGTAGAAAGTTAAATGATGAGTTTAGATACAATAAAAGGGTCTAAAAACAACTAGAGCTAAAAGTGAAGTAAATGTTAGCTGTTATAAAAACAATGGTTTGTTTTCAATATTAACAGTGCCTCCTTGGAAACTGTTTAAGCTTCATTAAATGCTGTCAGCAGGAAAACCTATGAACAAAATATACCCCCACTGAAAAAATCTATTATGAACATAAAACACTTAAGGGAGCCTTGGAGAATTTGTTGCTTTGGTTCTGAGCAGGTTTTCAGAGTCAGAATCTGAATCTATAACACCTGCTGGGTGTAACGTCAGGTTATTTCAACTCTGAACGACCTGGACCAGTCACTCTTTTAGTTCCCCCTACTACTTTTTAGTACGAACAGCCCAGCTGAGCTAATATGGACTTTGCCAAACTCACAGACAACTCTGACGGTCTTGAAACCACATTCTTTATCAAGTGGAAACCCTCCAGCTACCAGCTGGTTCATCTTTCCGTCGGCTCCACCCTTGTTTGATGATTTACAGCAATTTTCCCATCTCCACATGTGACGAAACCATAACTCTGCCGCCGATGAGACAAATTAACACGGACTGACTGATGGGAAAGCCAGTCTCCAGGGAGTAAACACCACTTCTGAAACAAGTGGTGACTGGCACGAAGCAGAATATTTCATCGATACACGGAAAACAAACTCTTGATACTAAAATAATCTGCTTTTTGGGGGATTCATAAAAACGTACACATAAAACACCCAAATAAATGCTATGGTTAGAAACATAACTGTACCATGAGCACCATGTTTAATGATCAGCTGTATAAGCACCTGTTATAACAGATTTATTTATCAGATGCTCAGTAAGGACGTTGCTTCCTCACACTGCCACCGCTGAGCTAATAGCTTCTTAATGTGCTGCTTAAACAAGCTGTTAGCTCATGAGTTTATAAAAGTTCTGTTTCTGCAAACTAAAGTCATCCAAACAGCTATCTGCAACATTTAAAATAATTACAGATTATCCTTTTTTTCTTCCTTACATTTATTCAGCTCACAACACATTTCACAGCTTTTGTGCTATTTCAAAATTTCATACAAAACGTTCAGCTCATTTATGCTGTGACTTTCAGCAACTTATACTTTCTCAGCTATTTTGCTTTTTTTGGACACTTTTTTTATCATTGAAAATGAATGAATCTGTCATCAACATTAATACCATTCAAAATGTTTGTCTTTACTGCACTTTTTAGCCTTTACTCTGGTTCTACCTCTTTGTGCTAATGTCAGCTTCCTTTGGCTTCTTTTTGTGTGCGCTAATTTTAGATTTATTCAGTTTCAGCCATCTTTCTGCTATTCATCTGCTAATTTCAAGTTCTTGTGTTTTCTTTCTTTTTATGCTAATTTAAGCTGTTTTCTGCCATTTAAGCTACTTTCTAGCCAATTTCAATTTGTCTTTTTTAAACAACTTCACCTTTTTTGCAGTAATTTCTGCTTCTTACTTATATCAGCATAAATGTGCTTTTTCTGCATTGCTGTGCAAATTTCAGCTTTTTCAAGCTACTTTTTTTTTTAGGTATTTTCAGCTCCTTTCATTGATTTATTTTTATTTTACCATTATTTAACCTGGCAAACCCTGACAGCAACCTATTGTACATGTTTCTAGGGGTGTGGGAGAAAACCCACACAAGCACAAGAACATCCAAACTCCACATAAAAAGACCCCAGGTTTGAACAGGGGATTGAACCCAGGACCTTCTTGCTATAACCACTGAGCTGTCATGCTGAATAAGAGATCATTTTTTTCTAATTGGAATTTTATAATGTGTGATGTTTTCAGACAGAGTCCTGAGATTACTTTTGTTGTGAATTGGCTTTATATAAATAAATTGTATTTAACTTATTAAACGTTTGAAGCTGGAATACTGTATTTAGATTATTTTTGCAGTAAATGATTAAAAAAATTTCCAAATGTAGTTGTATAAAATAACTTGTGACCAAACAAAACCATTTTCAAATGAACTTTAATAATTATTTTCCAGGTTTTTAGTCTACAGACATGCAGATACCGCACTCTGAATGTAGCTTGTATAACATTTACAACCCAAAAACCAAGAATTCACGAGCTCATTACATGAACATCATGATGAAAGAGTTATATAGGTAAGTGTGTGTGTGCGTGTGTGTGTGTCACAATCAAATCACATTAGGTTGATAATTCCCAATCAGATTGAGGAAAGGTGCTTCATGATAGGAACTTGTTAGGAATTCATCTCTAGAAAAGCTTTGCAGCAGCGGAGACACTGTTCATACACCTTTTCAAAGTCTTGGTCACTTCCCTAAGGAAAAAAAACAACAAAATTAATAAAAGGCTGTAGCCAAATGAAGTATAACCTACTAATAACCTACTGGCCAGTGTATGTTTTGGTTTTTTGTTTATTCATTTCAAAAACAGACATTGAAAAATGAAAAACAGACGGTTATTTGTTTTTTTTATTTTAAACTCCAAAAACATAAAAACAATCTGTCTTTTTGTTTGTTTAACCGAAAAGTTTAGCACGATTATCAAGGCAACTCAATGCTGCGGCTTCATGTTCACACCTGGTAAAAAATGTCAAAACTAGTTAGCTAGCATTTATTTATTGCAGCTGTCTGGTTAGCTAGTTAGAACCTGTTCATCTCATTATCAGACCATTAAAGTGGTGCTAGGGAAATAGTTTTAAAAGAAATGAACTAGACTAGTTATATTAATTTAAAAAACACAGTCTGAAGTTAGTTATTTAAAGAAATACAAAAGTAGTTAGCCAGTGTTTATTTATTTATTTACAAGCCTGATAATAAAGTTATTTATCTAGCTCCCCCATATAGTTTGATAACAGTGTTAAGGGAACTATAACAAAAGACCATTTACATTTTTAAAGTATAAAATTAAAATAGAGTAATCATCCATTTTCCAATATCAGTTTTTAATCGAGTGACCCAAAAGTACACGGATTGTTCAAGTGCCAGTTTTTCCATTATGTGTTTTTGATCTGAGCCTAAAAGCGAAATATGAAAAAACAGACATTTTTTACATTTCTGGTGTTATAAAAAATAAATAAATAACCAGTCAATGTTTCATTATTTGATTTTTGATTGGCAATTGAAAATAAAAGGAATGAATGATACACAGATTACAGACCCCTACTCAACTGTAAAATTATTTTTTCATTTCCGAATTCCAAAAATGCATCAAAGGTGGAGCCAAGACACTTCTGAGTGCCCAAACCCACACTCCAATTTAGTCACATTCCTTTTGTGTCAGGGAGCTGTTTGATGCCAAAAGAAGCTTCAAAACTGTTAAAATCCTGGACTTTCCAGTTTCTTATGGTTTTGCCTCAGACTTTTTATTGTTTCCCCCTTTGGAACAACTTTTATTAATATATCAACACCACTTCAAGAAAAGCTGAATGTTATTGTAAAACGCAACACAAATTTATTTAGCATGTTTTATTAACGACTTGAGGTTTCAGAGGGTTTTACCAGCATCAAATTTCTCAATTTCCTTCACGCTTGGTCACACCAATGACTTTTTTTGGTCAATTAGGTCAGATATAAAAATCTGAGAGTATAAACTAAACAGTCTACATCGTTTACAAATCTTTTTTTTTTTTAGAAATTATAGAGTAACAAAGCTAAGATTTTTTTATTCAGTTATGTAAACAATCCCACAACTAAAGCTGTGGTAATCATTCTGTTTATTGGGGATAAAAATTCCTTACTTTTCTACAAATTGGATAAGTGTAATTATAATTTCTTTATTGTATTCTGCTGTAAACTATCCATGTAAGCTATTTAACCTTATAAGCCCCACACCCTTGTACTGTTATTATTATTTCTTTTACAAATAATGCTTTGCATTATTTATTTATTTATTTATTTATTTTTGCCTTATTCATGATATTTTTAAAAGCTTTATGTATGGTATAAATCAATTATTTGCATGTTATTTTGGGCACAAACTTCGAGTAAGCTCCCTGGGACTTCAGAGGTTAAGATGAAATCATGCTGATGTAAGAAAAACTCTTTATGTAGGCAGCTGCTCAGACTCCTCACTAATGCCTGGTTCACAACATTTTAAAATAGTTGAAAATTAAATTGAACATTTGTCAATATGCTTGAGAAACAATCCAAACTCTAAAGGAAGTGTCTCATATCAGTATCTTGAAAAGAATTTCTGAAGGATTCTTCAAAATGTCTCCAGACACTTATGGGTATTTGAAATTTCCTTGCACCAGTCAAAGGTTTGTAGCTTTTGCTGCTTTTGTCATGGATGTCTTGAATCTATTTAAGTATGATTTTTAGAGCCTAAAGAGCTCAATTTTAACACCTGCTCTGCTCCAACAAACAACACCAGAATATCCAGGTCAAAGAAACAAATTGATGATAAATATTAGTTCATAAAAACTGGTTCAAATCTGCCCGGCTTCATTGTCAAAGTATATTCTAATGAATTAACTCATAATGTGAGTAAAATGTGGGCTAACATGAGTATGATGTGGTTAGTGGGGTAAGGGGTGTGGCCTAAAATACAGTTTTGTCCACAAAACAAGGCCACAATTCTCAAAAAAATGGTTGCAAACACTCAAAATTCAGTGATACCGCAACGGAACATTAACCTATTATCTTGCAATTATGGGGTTGTGAGGTAGTTTCCAATAACCACAGACCAGTGATATACATCCTTGGCACAAGGCTGCTAATAAAATATAAGTGAAGCCAATAAACCTTGTAGGCAGAATTAGAAAAAAAAAGATAATTTTACAGTCATAAAAAGAGATCAAATCCTGTTAAAGTTTGTTTTAGGAGTCCATTTAGGTTCAGTCAATGTGTATCTTTTGGTAAAAAAAACAAGAAAAGCCAAAAGAATGAAAATGATGCATTCATTGTAGCATCCAGTTTGTAATGAGCTGCTTAGAGAAACAAGACATGTATGTTTCAATTCATTTTGACAGCAACTGTGGTCGCTGAACAGATTTTTGCTCACTTTGCTGGAGAAGGCCCAGAACTGGTAAATATTCTGTCCAAAACCGCACACATTATCAGAAGCTCTTATGCAGAGCTGCACAAAACACTATTAAGCTAATCATCACACAAGGAAACAAGAATCTAATACAACTGTCAGCACTTCTATAAAGCTGACAGACCATAATTTCTTCTTCCAGCCACATCTCTTATGATGTGATGACAATTTTATTTGGGACCTGGTTTCCAATGCATGTAACAGAGCAGGAAAACAAAAAGCAGGACCAAAAAGGAAAGACACATATCTATCATCCAAACCACATAGTGTAATGAATACTTTGACTGAATATTTTCTAAAAACATTTTAAAAAAGTAAACAACCCTGATGTGCTATTGAAACTTTGAAGTCTTCTCTAAGTGATTTTCCCAAATCCAGTTTTTTTCCCCTAAATCACAGCCCTTAACAATAATAAAATGCAGCCAAGAACCATTGTTCTAATCATCTGGAAGCATTTTCCACCACAGAGAGAGCATGTAAAGAAGAAACGAATGGAGTGAGCCATGCAGCGTGAAAAGACAATCCAATCAGAAAATCTAAACCAGAATTACTCATGTTGATGTCCAAGTAATACAGCTCTGTTAAAATGAGGCCCTGCCTGCACACAGGAATGGAAATGTTGTCCAACAAATGTTTTGAAGCTTGTAACAGATCTTTTTTGTTGTTGCTACAGTGTACACTGATGGGTATTACAGCCGTTTACTGAATGAACTGTGCGATGAAAAGAGGCAACAGTGATTTTTTTTCTACAACTACCACAAACACCTGAAGATCGACTCAGCCCCCAACCATCAAATGAAGCTGACTGTGCTGTCCACAGGTTCATGTTGTTTATCATCATCATTAAAACATTTTACAACAAAGGATGCAGTGTTTTAAAGAGCAGTGAAACGATTTGAAAAAAGATTGGACAGTGCCTGTTTGTTGCCAATTTCCCCTGATTTTATTATTTTACCCAAAAGATCTGAGGGGAAGAAAAGAGATCTGCTGATTTTCCTACTACCTTGGCTAAACCCTATTAGACGCAAGTAGACAAAACGTGGAAGGTGTGATGTCACTTAAAGAACAGCACATCTTTAACCAGAATTTAGAACAACTGAAACAGTAGTCGGGTTTGGGGTAACTTTTAAAATGAACTTAAGTACTTAATAAACAAGAAATGCACTTAGAGAATAAACACCTAAAAAGGTCAATGTCTTGTTTTATAGGACGTCAGATCAATCCAGTTTTGCATTAATTTTTCACCAAAAAAAAAACACTATAGTGTAAAAATCCTTGATCAAAACTAACTTTAATATCAGTAGTTGATTTACTTTTTTATTTCTTAATCCTCTTAAATACTTAAAATATCAACTATAATCATGTTATACACTATCTGTTTTAAAGGAGAATCTGTTGCGTGTGTTTTGCTGTTGTAGCTCTGAAGTATAAAAGATTCCATTTTATTATTATGTGTGACAACATTGTTTGAGATTTCCGGTCTTTACTTTAAAAAGACTTTGATTTTCCAAAATGTTTTTTCTTTCACACCCATACATGCTTCTAACCTGCCAGAAATCAAACTCAGCTGTTTTTGAATATATTCCACACCTCATTTAGTTGTTTACTGCACTGTTGTTCTATATTTTGTACCAAATAACATCGAGCCTGTTTTTAAACATTTAAATGTGACCAATATTTCAACTGGTGTGTCTTTGTGCTATATTTAAAGTAAATGTTAAAAATAATATAAACTCATCATTGTTTTTATCAAATAAAGGTGTCCATCGATCCATTTTTCTAGACCTCCTTATCTTGTGTGGGGTCAGGAACAGCTGATGCTAGTCTCCAGTGGTTACTGGGTGAGAGGCAGGAAACACCTGGACAGGTCTCAAGTTCATCGCAGACGTTAAAGAAGTTTGTTTTCTTGTTGAAATTAATTTAACCTGTCGTTGAACTTGCAATGATAAAGGGTTACAGTGTAACTTGTGTCCTAATTTTCAAAAACCCTGAAAGCTCACAGTAAAACCAGTGGTATCAGGGCCAATACTGTATTTATACTATATTTATAACTGCACAATAATTTGCACTATTACTCTGCTGTAATTGCACATCTGTGTTTCTTGTCGGCATTGTGATACTTTACAGTTGTTGGTCTGTTGAGATTGTTTTGCACTAAAAACAGACAATTTCTGAGTCTCTAAAACAAAACATATCTTTTCTCTATTCTTGCACAATTCTTTATATTATATTTTTTATTAATAGTAGTTGTATCATGGCTAGTCAGTGTTAACTCTTGTTTTGTGTGCACTATCTATAGTTTGTAGAATAACTAGTGTGTGAACCTCTGTACTGATGCTGCTGTGACACCTGAATTTCCCCTCGGCGGGACACTAAAGGCTATTTCTATTCTATTCTATTCTATTCTATTCTATTTCTAATACTCAATTAAATGTTAAAGTTTAAATTTCAAGTGAAACGGTTTTTTAGTTAATGTGTTTTTAAAGTCATTGTGTAATGTTTACATTTCTAACAGTAAGTACTTGGTATTGGTAAGTAAGTAAGTAAGTAAATAAGTAAGTAAGTAAGTAAATAAAACATGTAAAGTAAACATGTGAATTAACCTAAATGCTTACGTAATAAGGGTCATCGATGATCAGCTGCTTCTGAGGGTCATAGGAACCAAGAAGCTCAATTTTTGCTTTTTGGTTTTTCACAGCATTTGCCTTCCTTTTCAAGTCCCTGTGAAGACCAAACAAAATATAGAAGACCAATGGGTCAGTGCAGGAAACAATATTACAACATATGACCTCAAAATCTGTATCAGAATCCTTGGTGTTGTGGAGTGTGCCAAGTGGATATAAAACATAAAGTAACATCTTGACTTTTAAACACCTTTAACAATATATTACAGGCATCTATGTGATTAATGTTTATTTTATTCATAGCATAAAAAATCGAGTATTTGCATAAAGTAATTTAAAACAACACAAACTTCTGCAAGTATGTCTAAAAACAAGCAAAAACAACAAGAAATCAAATAATAAATAAAGTCTTTCTGTCTGGCAAAAAGTATGTGGGAGGAGAATGAAGGAAAAAAAAAGACAAGGCATTCAAAGAACTCAGTAAGCTGCTTACAGATCAGATCTGCCACAAGCATGTGATCTCAAAATGATCCCTAAACGTTCAAAGTAGCAAAAAATATCCCTCCTCATGACCTTTGGAAAGAGCTTAAGAAAGGATAGTGCTCATTAAAGGGAAGGCATTCATCAACAAGTTACTCATAGCTCAATGTTTCCACCGTTTTTATACAAGTGTGTATGAATGCTACGGATCGTTTTCCTCATCCGGAACAATTAACGGTAATAAAATTTGACACTTCATTTAAACCATGTCATTGTGTGGTTTCAGTGCAAACAAATTCAGCTGTGATCCAAACTCAGAAAAAAAATAATTAATGCATAAAAAAAACTATACCTCAAATTGCTCTCATCCATGCAAAGAATGTAGTCAAAGCTCATGAAATCATCTTTGGTTACCTGGAAGTGAAATAGAGAAGCAGAATAAGGCAAATATTAGTTTTGGCTCTACGAGGAGAAACAGCACAGTCGGCAGAGCCTCCCTCTGGTTCCTCAGGGAGAACAGAGTCCCCGGCACAAAACATTCATGATTAAATAAAGCCTTCTTTCTGTCATCCACATTTTGAATTGCAATCCTAAAATCACAGATGTTGGTAGAGTACCTAAAATTTGTACTCAATTAAAAGTGGCACTACTTCAACATATTTTTACTTGCTAAGGCTGGGTATTACCTAGGACATGGTAAGTCGATACGATACATTACGGTTCTTGATTCAGTGCATATTGATTTGATTTCAATGCATTTTACTTTATAGTTATTGTTCAACGCCACTGACTCAACAAAACCAGCAAATTATATTATATTATGTTATATTATAAAAAACAAAATGTGTCCAAACGTCTGCTTAAGGACAAAGCCGCTTCCAGAATACTGCTGACCACTTTGCTTACACATTGATCTCACTTGCAGCTTTTTATTCTTTGCTCTAAACAGGAATCATGCATCGTTATACTGCCCCCTAAAGGTGTGTGTGGAATCAACATAAAAGAAAAAAATATCGATACATATCGATAAATATATATATACACCGGTATATATTATTCTTTTTTAATATTGATACATAATGATATATATATGTATATCTCGATTTTTCTACAAAGCCAAGACATTACTCAAGAAGTAAAAAAGTATTTGGTAAAAAGGCTACTTGAGTACTGAGTAACTAATCATAACATCTAATTTTGTATTTTAAAATGATGTCATCAGATGGACAAAAAATAATAATTTTAGGTGCAAATTTTGGTCTTTTTAAAAGAGTTAAAATGAGAATGTATAAAAATAAATAACAAAAACTAATAATAAGGTATATTCTAATTGTTGTTGGTAATGTATATTACATGTTACAGAACAGGGTAAAATATTTCCAGTAACTATATGTATTGTTTACAATATATTCACTTGATCTCCAAATGTCTCAGCAGATAGAAAGTAGCATTAAAAACTTGTGTATAATTAATCTTGCGTATAAACATAAACTGTATGTGTTTTTCTAGAACATTTGTTCTTCACTCAGTGAAGTTACTTACGATGGGTAGAGTATTCTGAAATTAGCTAGAGTACTCAGAAAAGTAGTGATACATCATAATATTACTCAAGTAAAGTGAAAAGTATGATGCAGTAAAACTACTCCTAAAATATATTTATTTCCAAAAAGTTACTCGAGTAAATGTAACTGAGTAAATGTAGCTAACCTACTCACCTCTGTAAAACCAAGAGAAGTAGGAGAAATCAAACTGTATAGAGTCTGGCTGGTTTTAATATTAAACAGGACAGACTCATAAAACTGTATCAAACTGAACATCTTCTGATGATCAGTTAAAAGCTTTAAAGTAAAGCAAGCACAGGAGCAAACATTTATTACTCTAAACGTCTTAAATATGAAGGTATAATCTCCTTTATTGTGTCAAAGTGGCCTTAAACTTAAAGACTTGAACAGTCAACAACTTCTCTGAAAGGATCACCTGCTCATTCTGCCCTCTTTTCTGCTGAAAACAACTGAGTGTTTACAATCAAGCTCAGATTTCACTGCATTGCTGTTGTTGTTGACTAAATTAAAAACAGCCCCATTACAATTTATGACTGCCTTTTAAAAAAAAAGTGGATAACAGAAGAACCTGAGATGCACATGTCTGCAGAGGCTTTGTTTTGTTGCAGCTTCACCAGACTGAATGTTGTGCGATTTACCTCTAGAAATTAATCAAGTGGCAAATTAACAGGGGGGAGGGATTACGATTTCTCAAAAATATTAACACTTTTGTTCTTTATAAAACAGCAGACAGTTTTGTCAAAACCTATTTATGTTTTATTATTCCAAGGCATTTATATTCTCACACCCTAACACCCAGCATGGCAGTAATCTCTGTATGTGTGTGTGTGACTGAGTGTGTGTGTGTTGATCTCTGTGCTCCTGCTGACCTCACACTCCCACAGTTCAAATGAAGCAGTCATAATCCTCTATCAAAAAAAAAAAAAAAAGAAATTTGATTCATAGTGCCAGACATCTTGGGCTGATTCTTAGAAAAATCTGGCTGCGAATGAAGACGAGCAAAATTCAAACCAATAAAATGAAAAGCATTAAAATGAAACCCTAACGAAGGCATCATAAAGAGATGACATGTCATTTTAAAAAGGTGGTAAAACATCACTGTTTATTGTTCATGCTAATTTGCCTTTTCATAATCACCATCATACATTCAAAATGTTGACATAACTAAAATAATGGCCTGACTCAGCTGTCATAGAATTAAATACATAAAATAGTCTAAACAAAAATAATTAACAACAGGAAGAAAGACAAATTTTTCCCATATAAATGTGTATTACTGTTGTGAGATTGGTTATAACACGAAAAAGCTGTATAACTGCAGGAATTGAACAAACCAGATAAATCCTAAAAAAGAAAAAATATATATTTTTTCAACCTAGATAAATTTTATAAACTAAATTCAGTTGATGCAAAAATATTTCTCTCAAATGATTCACTTATAACGTCTGTGCACATGGTTGTAGTTCTTAATCTTTAAAACACTTTATATACAAAGTATATTACCAAGCCATTATACGGATATGTCTTTTTTTAAAGTGAGGTTGTGTAGGAAATTATGGAGATTTAATATTTAACTTGTTGTAGAAAGCTTTTTGAACAACAATAATTAGGAGAAATAGAGTTTGATTTTGACTGGATTGATGAATAGGCTGAGCGAGGTTAAAATATACTTAGCACAGAAAGTAAAGAAACTAGTGTTTGGTAGGTTATTTCTTTGTTGTGACAATGCTTCTTGGCAATAAATCTTGTACCGTTGGAAAGACTGTTAACTTCCCTTTTAAATGGTGCAACATTTAGAAGAAACATGCATTTGTGGGATGAGAAGTAGAGCTGAGTATGTGGGTTGTACACATGAAAAATTTGCCAAATCTTCTTTGCCAAACAGCTTAGACATCTTTAGTGTTGGACACAATTTTCACAAGCTGTCTAAAATATTATAGTGTGACAGGACCTTAAGTTCTGTTGTCCCCAAACAACTCATATCTCTTAACTGGAGTTATTTTAGGACAAATCCGCTTCGGTTTTGGCCACACTCAGGGTAGCTATTTTCTCATCAATCCAGTCAGCAAGTCTTATTTTTTTAAATTTAGATCATTTTAAAAAACTATCTACAACAGGTAAGATATTTATTGTTCATAACCTTTCCACAGACACATTACTGCCCTTCAAACAATCTTAATTAATCAATTAAATAATAATATTAATAGTATTATTATTAATAATAATAATATTAATAATAATAATAATAATAATAATAATAATAATAATAATAAACACTGATTTCAAACACATTTTTGGTTTAATAATAGTGGGAAAGATCTTATTGAAAAAATATTTTTATATGTGCACTAACCATTAAGAGATGAAAAGTGGAGTTCATGTGATCATAGCAGGGTGATGATATTTTGGCTGAAACTTGATGGTCATTCCTCAAATGTTGATATAACAACGAATTGAGTATAAATTCAAAATCTCACTTCATCTGTCTAAAGTCTTGTTGACAGTTTTGGATAAGAGAAAACTATTCCACATTACTTGTTCCAGATCTTGACTCAAAATATTTGTTTTGGTAAAGTAACACTTGTTTTTTTTTTTGGTGATGCAGTGGTCTCCAAACAACCTCCCACTTGGCCAAACTGATTGGACGCTGGCCAAACCAAAAGTTTAGCGAAATGAAAAGTTCAGCTAAACGGAGGGATGGGAGCATTTAAAAAAATGCCAGTGACAGAAATGAAAAGGTTGATAAAGCAAAAGGCAAGAGCTTGTCAAAGCTCGTTTTGTGGATTTGGCTGCATTTAAGCTAGGGGTCAAGACCCCCACCCCCCATCACCCCAAGATGCCTGAATTACGGAGATTATAGATGAGGATCTGATAGAACCAGTGTGCTGTGAGACAACCCGAGAAGACAGCTTATGTTAAGGTAAAACTCAAGAGATGTCTTATTTAGATTAAAAATAAAAATAATTTAAAAAGAAAAACAAGGAGCAGAAGCTGCTTTGGATACAAACAAACAAACAAAGCTTGAAAGTCTAATATGCTACACAAACTTCACACATAGGGGCATTTTACACAACCAGTTTGCAAATAAAAGTATTCAGCAGTGTAATAAATTTGACAAGTGCCTCAACATTTACAGAATCCTGTTAAACGTACACTCAATGGCCACTTTATTAGGTACAGCTGTCAACTGCTCGTTAACACTTAATTTCTAATCAGCCAATCACATGGCGGCAACTCAGTGCATTTAGGCATGTAGACATG
>JARVGW010000086.1:11703244-11727653 GCA_031762495.1 Anablepsoides rubrolineatus | reverse complement strand
TGCTTCCAGCACCTTGTTGAATCTATGCCACGAAGAATTGAGGCAGTTCTGAAGGCAAAAGGGGGTCCAACCCGTTATTAGTATGGTGTACCTAATAAAGTGGCCGGTGAGTGTATGTTGCTGTTTTTATCCCTTCATAAAAGTAATTTATATGGTAAAATATAATAATTTATGTTTTACATTTAGATGAATAAATTTGTCTTCATTCAAAGACTGTGTAATACGGGATTAACATTTTTAAAAACTGTTCAGTTACTTTTTATAATGCATATTATATCGTTTCTCTGACATTACAGAGAAAAATATTAAACAAAAACAATTATTACTGGCAATTAGAAGCTACAGCAGCCACCTCACTCAACCACCTCATTTCAAGGGAGGTGAGATGATTGGTCAGCTCTACAGGCCAGAACAGGAAGCACTCATTCTTCTGTCAGTTCTCCTGGTCTTCATGCTTGAGTTAATGATTAGGAAGTAAGAATGCTAAAGTTCTAGAAAGCAATAAAATTGATACACGCCCAAAAGAGCAGGATGACTCAACAACATTCTTCTGTAGTTTTGAGCCAACAACAAAACATGCTGATCTGTTTTGCTCTGTGAATAGTTAACAGAAGAGATAAGAGACAATCACCTTGTTTTTTTCTTACCAGAGAGGAGAAACTAAAGACTGATACAACTAGAGAAAACACTGTTTTCACTGCAACACTTTCATGAACAACTGCTGTTCCTTCTAAGATTTTTTTTTGTTTGTTTTGTTATTTTTAAGCTGAAACTTCAAAACTTCATATATGAAACACTTTCGTTTTTGTTAAAATAATGTGCACCAGTCAAACGAAACACGTTAAAACTATACGAGGAGCCACTGGACATCTGGTTGTACCTGTCGGGCCCTGTGGCTCGTCTTAATGCCATGCTTCCTCAGGCAGGCCAGACCACGGGTGTCCGGTAAGCTGCCTGTATTCCAGTCAGATGTGGCCCCACTGTCTATGACCCACTGCAACAACAGAACACAAAAAGGGGGCGCTAGCTACTGCTAAGAAGTGTGTGTGGTCGTACCTGCCTGGCCACATGACTCATGGGCACATTATGCCTCTTCATGCAGGCTTGACCACGGTAGTCTGGAGGGTTTCCTATCTCATAGGTGGAGGTAGCGGCACTGTCTATCCTCCACTAGGCAGAGCAGACATGGGGAACAATAACAGCAAAATTGACATAATTGCATAAAGGTGCTGTTTGTTTTGCACTTGCCGCACATTAGTGAACTCATTAGGACAAATTAATAAAATACAATAGATACATTTATGAGTGCTTACCATTTACTGCACTAATAGTACAGAATATATATCTCATAACACATATATCAACACTAAAACAAGAACTGAGAAAATAATTAAAATTAAATAAATATTTTACCATTTACCATGTATCCATTATTTTATCTTTACTACAGAATACACTACATTATTTTTGTTCTTTTAAAATGTTGTAATATATTCATAACTTACTAAGGAAATGGATCATCATAAACATTTTCACTGTGGTAAAAATAAATATTACCCAAAGTAGCAGTACACTAAAAATGATATTACCTTATCAACAACGCCAGCATCTGATGCCATCTTCCTAAAGACAGCTTCAGCAATAGGTGACCTGCAGATGTTACCTGTTCAAAACAACAAATATGTCTGGAATGTTTAAAAATCACACAAAAAATTATATTATAAAAGTGATACTGTAAAAAGCTTGTTTTAAAAAGAGTAAAACTAGATAATGATTTATGACCTTTTCATAAAATTAATCATAACATCATTAAAAACAATTAATAAATACAAAATAATTATGTTATTTGTACTTTTTATTAACAGAAAATTGTTAGAGGGCATTTACAGACGTTTTATCAGATGTATTGGGCAATTTTACATCGAGCTACTAACTAACTCACAATAAGTGATCCACAAAATAGAATTAACTGAGATCTGGCTTGTATTACTAAAATCACAGATTTCAGTTAGATCTGTATTAATTTTGTTAAATAAATCCAGTTTATACCAGTTTGGTATAATTAACTTAGTCTGAAACATTTCTTTCAGCGTTGGTTTCTAATTTAATTGTATAAAAAAAATAACTTCACAACCATCTGGTTTCTTCGTAGACATTTGCGGCTTATACAAAATAAGAAAACCCGACCTTTTTAGATATTCAGTTAACATGTCTTATTTGTAACCCTGTCAAAAAGCTCTTATTTATTTAAATCAAACAAAAGTTAATGTGCGTTTTGCGATAAGAATATGTGGCCCGGGTTATCAAGTTCACCAGAACACCGGCAGAAGTTAGCTAGCTGAAGCACTCAAGCTAACTCTCCTAAAAGTAAATAAATAAAAACAACAACATACAAACCAATAAAAAGCTACCAATTTGTTATACGTTCGATATACAATAATTGTTTAAATATTTTCATTGTGAAATATTTTTTAAAACATTCCTTACCCAAACAAACGAATAAAACTGAGTTGGACGCCATGTTGATTCTAATGGGTCCTAGATGACGTAAATTTTGGCGACCAACTGCTGCCTGAACAAAATACAGCATGAGAAAGTTTTTAAATGAATGGTCTCCAAACTTTATAGCCCTGAGAAATAGATTAAACTAAACAAATATGTTCACGAGATAAAATAATCAAATATCTCCACGGGATTTACTTTGAAACTGACATTCTGAAGTAAAAAGGAAGGCAAATTTGGTTTAGAAAAATATTTAAGGTTACTGGGGGTAAAAAACAAACATACATTCCCAATAGACCTAAAGCACTTCTGGAACACACAGCAAGAGTCCAGTTGTTTAAATAATAATAATAATAATAATAATAGTTTCAAGTTCATTTCTCATTTGCAACCTGCAGATAGATCAGGTATCACGCTGCACAACTATGGAACACCATCAACACTATGAAAGCCTTTAGTGCAGCTATCCAAGAAAAAAAAACTCTCAGTCATACTTAGTCACCTTTCATCTGCAAACCTCAGCAGAACAATAGGAACAGCTGTAAACTAACGTTGCTGAGCTTTTCTTGGAAGAAAATGATTAAAAGATGTTATGACTAGATCAAATATCAAAACATTGTCTTCTTCATTATTACATTTTTAATAACCCGTTGCTCATATGTGTTCTTTTCAACACTCAAATACAAAATAATATTTTTTCTGATAATTTTTTTTTATGAAAGTTACTTTTAAACTATTTATTTTAACTAAACAAAATAACCAAACATCACTTTGTAACTTCATTTTTGCAATCATTTATTTCTTTGAACCAGTCACTTCATTAAAAGCTGATGTTTTAACTTACTGTGACTGTGTGTTTTCATCCCTCTATTTGATGATTTTATTGTTAAAGCTTTTTTCTATAGTTTTATAGAGCTTTTCTTTTTTGTTCTACTAACATTGTACACATCTAAATTTAGGTTCCCATTTTCCATCATTTTTTTAAATCTAAAAATGTTGAAATAAATAAACTTTATAATTGTAGTGATATTGGTGTAGCTTTGTGTTTTGAATTTGGCCAGAAGTCTCCCCGAGGCCCTGCTGTAACAGGAAATTAGACTTTAATATCTGTCCTAGCAGCTGTTTGCACTTTGATTTTATGGCTATGAAACTGTCATAACAGTGATTAATGCCCCATCCTTTTCCACTATGAACCCCTTCTCTTGTGTTTCATGTTTCTTCCTTTGTTTAAGTTTGTACGACTAATTGCATGAGGAAAAACAAGTTGCTGCAAGACCACACAAATAACCTTCTTAACAAGTTCTGCAGGCGTCACCACTGTTAAAGCCGCCAGTTAACTTGGGGTAGCCTTGAAAAGCTATGTATATTTAGGTCCAATGATTACTCTTAGCAGGGATAAATAAATGCAGACTAACACAATAATCCATTTTAACACCACATTTTTAATTAGGCACTTTTTTCTGTGATTTAGGCTTTAATGTCGCCTGAGTCAAAACACTCATCCAAATTGTTTCTATTGGATTTAATTCATTTTATTATTTAGCATTTGTCACATTCTTTTTATGTAAAAACATTAAAATGCAAAGCCACGACCAAAGCTTATAAATCAAAGAACAATGGGAACAACCTGACAATTTTTATAAAATGAATCTATTCATAGCAGCAGACATTTTAATAAGTACAACAGACACGAATAATCAAAGCTTCTCGCTGCCTTTGAGCTATTTGATTAAAAGAAAAAATTAGATCCTTCATTAAATCTTGTTAACTACCCTGTCCCTTATAAACATTCTTATGTGCCACCTCTAAGGTTGAGCTTGTTTGCAGGTGAATCATGGTCATAAACTTAATAATGACTAATGCATGTGTCTTGTATACTAAAAAACACATTTTTTGTATGACGTCAGAGAATAAAACTTAAGCCCTACAAAGTAAGACCACACTGTAGATTTTGACAAAGACACTTTTCATTTTTAAGCTTTTTGTCCGTATGATAAATTAGAAAGAAATTAGGAAGAAACTTGTTTGCAGAATGAAAAAAGGCCCAGTTCTACCAGTGTGATACTGATGCAGGTTTAATAAGCCCAGCATGACAAGGGGTTCAAAATGGATCCATGCTGTTTCTCTGCTGTTGCGTGTAAAACACAACTTTAAGTGGGATTAACATGTTCTCACTTTTCCAGGGCTATGGAAGCATTTCTCAGCAGATCTTAATGAGAGCTACATTCCACGCCACACCTGCTGGTTATCTGTGGAAAATGCCTAAAAACACAACAGCCTCATAGTGACAATCTTTCAATTATGTGTTAAAATACCTGTGAAATAGGTCTATTTACTCATTCCTACACCCTTAAAGTCAAAAAGGGATGAAACTAATGTAAACAAACTCCTGGAAACATTAAATTTCCAAATGCTGATTATAAAACTGTGACTAAGGTCACTGTTTAGATGAGTCAGCAAAAAACACTGAACCCTTTGTAGTTCTATGTCAAACATTTCTTAGTTTCAAGAGCACAACTGTTTTTAATTTTACACCTGCAGCTCTTTTCAGCAGATTGCCAGAACAAGTCCAAGTTTAAAAACTACACTGATAATTAAAAATATATAATTAATATTATTAGCAAACTGATCTAAATCTGCCTATTTTCATTTCAAAAGTTTAGATTAAATTATAAATGCTTGAACTGTTTTGAATGCTGCTGTGAAAGTACAAATACTTTGTTATTCTTAATTATTATTATTATTGATTGATTTATTACTTGAGTAATTGTTTTTTTATAAACAATTATACTCACCTTTACATAACCAGGTAGAGCTCATTGAGATTTAAAATTTCTTGTTCAAGAGAAACCTGTGCAAGAACACAGACAACCACAGATATCAAAGAGCATTTACATTAAATACATCAGAAAAACAACAACCTTAGGATGGAAACCAGAAAGTCATTCAATTTGATCAAAATTTAAAGACGGAACTTGCTATGTTTGGGCAACAACAGCTGAAGTGAAGCCCAAATGAAGCAAACACGCCCAAAAAACAAGTGAATAAAAAAATGTCTCGATGTGGGAGATATGAGAACCAAACTATTTCATTTCAGCTGCAATTTACTAAAAGTACTTAGATCAAAGAGGAGCTGATACTGAACAGAGTCATGACTTCATAGCAGCTGTAGGCTTTTTATTCCCGTTCTTTGCTATTTAGACACAACTCATTAGTATGTTTAGCCTGATTCATCAGCTTGTTTGTTGGAGGAACTGATTAAATGAGGAAAAGGTGACAGACTGGAGTAGAGACACGACAACGGCTCAAAGATGATCAAGTGGCCCTTGAAATAATTACATTTTGAGTCTAATTCTCTAAAAGTTAATTATTTTATTTAAAGCTTCCATGTTTAATTGACTGATGTGTAACTTTCTGTTTATTTTCTGCACAAGACAAGAACAAAACGTGTTAACATTCAAGCTCTTAAATAACGAGTTACAGCTGCAGAAGGTTTAACACAGTCTGGGTCCTTCCTTTGTCTATTCCAGCATTGTGAATGAAAATAAGTAGTAACTGTTTTCTGGTTCCAACTAATAAAATCAACATTTCTTCATGAATAAATCTATCAGCGAAACTACAAAGAAAAACCAAATCCAGCAGAGAGGCCAAACATGACTGATCCTAATGGGCATGAGATGCAATAAACCACCATTTTAATGGAGTTCCTCTGGGGATTTCCAGCACTGACTTCAATCAAAAGTGCAGAGTATTTGAGTTGTTTTATCATAAAATATAAAGATCTGATGTTTTGATCAAGTGGCTTGCACAGCATTAAATAAAAAAAGACAATAAAACCTAGCATTCCTTTAGTGTCAGAGTTTGAAACAACGATGTCTGTTAACACTCAGAAAACGCGAATGAATTTCAGCTACTGCAACAATTTTTCTGTATTTGAATTATAGCCATTTTAAAAACATTGATCGGTTTTGATGAGGAAACGGAGGAAGTTAATCAGCTGCAGATGTAAAACCACTGACGACTTTCTAAGAGTTTAATTTTATCAACTGATAAAGTATGACATGCACCTCCTTCAAAGACAGAGTCTTTATTTTTAAGAAACTTGGCATAAAACACATGATTTTGCCCATTTTGTCAAATAACTGGCTTACTTTATTTGTACTTGTCTCAGTCAAAATGAAGCAGGAAGTGACATCAAAGGGGAACTCTTTAAGCACAAAAACTCCCTCTTTGTTTATTGAAACATTATTATTTGAGCTCTGACTCTTCATTTCTAACTGATAGTGACTCAAGAAATCAGATTCTTCTCTACAGTCTGTGTTGACATTGTAACACTGCTCTGTTCACATGCAGGAAATCCCCTTTGACATCACTTCCTGTTACTTCACATGCAAAAACCTCCACTGTTCATCTCAGCGGCATGAAATTATTACTGTTATTCATGTTCTCTTCGCACAAAGGCATTTAACTTTATTACAAAAGTTGGATGTCACAGATGCTTTAATGCCCCAGTTTTAAACAAGGATCTTACTCAATTTATTATTGCTCAGAGAATGTGTTGAGGATGACTCTCAGTTACTACCACACAAAACTTTAGCTCAATGTGTGTTCAACTGACCAAGCTATGGCCATTTTTGTGTTTCTTATAACGTACTAGCTGTGGTGGTCATCTTGAAGTGGGAAAACTGCAAAAGTTAATCAGCTGAGTCGATTTAACGCTGACTCAATTCTCCTACTATAATGAGATATTTTGCTAACAGACAGAAAAGCATGCAGAAAGAGTATATTGATAACACAAATAAAACAAAATGAGGACAACTTGTTTTATGTTGCACTCATGGTACATATATTTGAATTATATTATGATTAAACATAAAATACAAGTAACTACAAATGAAACATTTAAGCACACATGTAGATTTGTACACTTTATAAGACCACAAATACTCATATTTTATCAATTTATGAAATGTCCCATGAGCTTTTGCTCAGTCTAAAAAAAATATCCAAACCAAAAATGTGGGCCACCGCATTAGCTGCTAGCTTAATCATAAAAAAATAAAAGATGTTTACTCAGTAAGTCTTTGCATTTCATGTTTTATATTACTGCATTTGGTCCGCAGCCCTCGGATAGATTTTCATTTTGGCCCTCTCAAGGGAAAAATTTGGCTCCCCCTGCTCTGTATATTTTATTTGCATTAAATGAAAATCAGTGTTGGGGATTTTGACTCTTTGAGCTGCAACAACAAAATGAATCCAAAGCAATCTGCTTAGTATGGCACAACATGGCAGCAACACGTGTATTTGCAGGACAAATAACATGCTGTATTTAAGGTTTGCTTGGCAAAGATTTAGAAAATGTCATTTTTTGGCTGTATTTATACACTTGTTATCATTTTTAAGTTTGTGAAACAAAAGGAGCTGCACACAACAACACATATGTTCAACATTTACTCCTGACTTCTTATATTCCCACGACACCTATGTGGTAGGAAACTAATACATTTTAATACGAGTTAGTTTTAAGAGATTTAAGGACTTTGGGAGGCTTAAGCTTTGCCACCAACACATCAACAGATTACTTGCACTTATCGGTTTGTTTATTTCAATGAAAAGTCCAACAATATAATGAAATATCAACTAGCTGTTAAAAACTTCAATCATTTTCAGCATTAAAATGTTTTTTTTTCTCGTTTCTTTCTGACAAAAAAATCTAATGTACACAAAATCACTCCATTCCACCAGTTTGTGTTTCTGACCAAGATCAAATAATTACATTAAAATAAAACAGAAGTTTGAATCTTTAATCTCCTTCTGCATCCAATCCCTGAAATCTAGTTTATTTTCTGTAATACAGTAAAATGAGCCTCTAAGGAACAGACTTTGACTCATCGTCTAAAAGAAATGACCTTATATTCCTGTGATTAAAGAGGAATACATGATTACCAATTATCTGTTACTTTACATATAACTCAAATAACATCTGTAAGCAAAAGATGGATGCATCAATTACATTAAATAATTTAGCAACCGGTTCTTAATTGAGTCAGTCAGTTTCATTCACGTCTTGGTGACTGGTGATAATTGTTGTGAATGACTCAAAGAAAACACAATTAGCAGATAATGTGTCCCATTAGAGGAGGAAAATATGTTTTCCCAGCTAAGAGTGTCAATTCAGAATTAAAAAAGTTAAGTGGAAGGGCTCAGGGGGGAAACGTGGTTAATGGTGTCAGTGTACATGTTTGCTCCCACCCAGAGTCTGAGTTGTTATTTAGAAACAGATTTCATAAATCTCTCAGACGAGGAGCTAAACGTCTGTAAACAGAGTTTCAACCCTGTTATTTATTTGCAACATGGGAGTTTGCAGAATTGTGCGAATATTTACACAAACAATAACAGGAGTGGAATGTTTTACATCTGTCTTACTGACGCATTTCGGACTATTGTGACTTTGGCTGAACTCTGGAGCTGCTTTAAATGTTTGAGTTTTTTTCTTTTCTTTTCCTGATTTTATCTTCTTTTATTAGGAAGTTGACAGCAGAGAATAAACAGTACACAAGAGGAAAGAGGGAGAAGATGCAAAAAAAAAGACTCAGAACAAAAAGGTTATAGAGGAAACTCCAAATTAACAATTTGTAACTAAATCACAAATAGCAAACAAAAACTCTGAGATTGCAATAGACAAAAACATAGTCATAGGCAGTGACAGGGGTCTAGTAGAGCTAAGTCCTCTCTGGTGTTGACAATAAAAATGTTAAAACATCTAATAAACAAAAATTGAAAATATTCTATCACAAGTTGTGACATTTACAACAAAGCTGATGCCAATTAAATCAGACAGACGTCTTGTCCCGCCCCTCAATTTGCTGCTCATTGAGGTTAATTCTGTTCAGCCCAGGGTCAGCCAATGAGGGTGGACGTACAAAAACACCCCTCAAGTCTGACTGTATGTGGGTTGTGGTTTGGTGTAGATAGTGAGCAAGATTAACACAAATGAGGTGGATTATTTAATTTCTCACCAGTTTTTTTTAATGTGTTTGGAGGAATAAGTGAAAGTGAAGAGGCTGTACAATGAAAATATGATAAGTTGAATTTACTAAACCAAGTTTAGTAAGTTTTTTTTGTTTTGTTTTCTTGACTTCCATTTCGAATTAATCATCATATTGTCTTTTGGTTTGTTTTGTTGACATATACGATTACATATTTTTTATGTCTCCCTCACTTTACCAATCCTTTCACTTACATAAAAGCTTTGTCGTCTCTGCGCGGACTCATTAATCATAATGATACATTCAGAGTGCCTCTTGATCTGTAAAATCTGGAAATTTATCTGAGGAATATGATGATTAATTCGAAATGGAGGTCAAGAAAACAAAACAAAAAAGTACACACTGAATCCCCGAGGGAGCCAATCAGAAGAGATCATGTGCTTGAATAAATATAACCACCTTTTTAAAGGCAGATGTGGAGATTGTGCTCGCACTGAAAAAATGAATAAATGATTGTATTTAGGAGGTTGGTTTTGTTCAGTTGGTATGATAGAACAGTGTTCTCTTTTTATATGTTTACTGAATGAATTGTTGCTGCTTTTGGTGTTGATTAGTTTGTTAAGCTTTGATGGTATGACCTTCACAGTAACCATTCCAGTGCTGCCCTCTGTCTTTGGAACAAGTAATCATGATATGACGTCTTTCAGGCTCACTTTGTAGATAGTCTCAGTTGTTACAACTTTTAAAAAAGGATTTTTAATCTATTTTATTATAGATTAATAATTTTATCTGTAAAATCCATTAATTTGGGCCAAGGTTTAACCTGAAGCAAACAACCTTACATGCTCTGAAAACCATATAGTCCTGGATTGTTCTGGAGTTTTTAAAGATTAATTAATCATGTCGTTTGAAAGATGAAAACTTTAAAAGGTTAAAGGGAAAGTGAAGAGCTCAGTCACAACTCCTGTTGAAGTTAAGGTGGTGGAGAAGTACTGCCTATTCAGGTACATTAATATATTCAATTGTTGACATAAGACATAAGAAAAGAGAAAAATAAATTAGTCACTAGACTGTGGGTTTTGCTATCAAGCGTTCTGGGATAGATGTTATCTCAGCTATTCATCTCAGCTCTTCTTGTATTATTGTAATATTCTCAAAATCCCTATGAAAGGAAGCCAGTTCTTGTACATAACAGCAGGACGCAGGTAATCCACGAGCGAATCTAAAAGGCCCGGTACGTAAAAATACCCTTTCAGTTTATTCAAATCAAAACAGACATTCTTGTTACGCTCCACAGACCAGGCAGGCAGCCAATTCAGAGGGAGCAAGTGAAAACAGGACTCAGGCAGGGTCAGAAAACAGGCGGCGTCCATAAACACTGAGAAATTAATCCAATAATGATTCTGAGTTGGCAACATTACAAAGTGTTGGCAATATTCCCCAATTCAATCATGTTAAAAAACAGATAAGATCCCAGCAAACCGTTATGGACACACCTCCTCCTCCTACATGTCCTCCTTCTGACACGTTTCATAACTTCTCACTGACGCGTGCGTCAGCAGCTGTAAAAGGTGTGACACAGGTGAGGAGACTGATTACAGGAACTGGTAGGAGGTGAGTGATTTGAAGGGGGATTGTGCAACACACATCCGGAAGGAGATGCAAGGGAGATGGGTGAATACGATAAACAGGAAACAGGCAAGACTGAGTGGTTTGTCTCGTTCGTCACTGTGTCCCTGTTATGGACTTGAGACCTGTTCTGGGTGTCCCCTGCCTCTCAGTGTCTTCTAGAGATATGCACTAGCTCCCATGTGATCCAAAAAGGAAAAAGGTGTGTGTGTGTGTGTGGGGGGGGGGGGGGGGGGATAAAAATGGATGGGAAAAAAGACAAATTAAACACAAGAAAACACAAGATATGCAAAAATACTAATTTCAACAGATACCATTTAATGAAAATGTTTGAGGATTAGCAGGAATCAGTTTATTTGAAGAAATTTATGGGTTTGTTTACTTACTGATTTTTAAAAGCACTTCACATTTTGTAGTTTGAAGTGAATAGTGATATATTTTTTTATAAACTACTGTGGAATTATTTTTGTGATTAAAATGATGATTTTCTTTACAGACTGGTCCGGATGGCTATTAAAAATGGTTACACAGAGCAGGAGTTACATATATGTAGATACATGCCTGGAAACATTTACAAACACGTTAATGTTTTTACATTTTCCAACTCAGTTTTCTCTGTTGAAGGTTTCTGGTCACATGATAGGGAACATCCATCGATGTGACAGCTTGCCTCTAGGGAGTGGCCAAAACCTGAAGGAGTTGTTGATAAGATGCTGAAACTTCCTGCCTGGAAAGAACCACGACCGATTAAATGGCTGAGGCTATTAGCATAGCCGATTGTATGGCTTTGGTTCTTACATTAACACTTAACACTTAAGTCTTAATTCTGTTTTTGTTGCCTTGTCCTTTACACACATCTGAGTAACTGAACATGACATATTTTACACACACACACCTACCTTGTCAAGACCAGTCCTTATGGGGTCCATAATAAGGACCATTTTTGGGTTTAGGGTTAGATTTATCATGGTGTGAATTGAGTTTAGGTTAGCTTCAGGGTTAGGTTTAGGGATTAATATTAGGGGTTGCTATTATTAAACAAATAAATATAATGTTTGGTTAATATTTTGTGTTCTCAAGCCTTTAAAATTTTGATCCTTTGACACTAGAGACCCATGTGATGCTAGAAAACTAGTAAAAGCAGTCAGTCACTCGGTAACTTTGAGTTTCTGTGTCTTGTTTCATGTGTGTCCTATTACACAGAAACTGCCACACAAATCGTGGCAGGTGACTTATGTGAGTCTGTAATACAGAGGTTTAACACTTGAAACAATCTTTTCAAGTGGTTTTATTCATCCAGGAAATTCCCAAACCAACATCTTGAAAAACATACCACCTCTTACCTCTGTTTCTAATGTTGCACAAGGAAGTTCTGATAAAACTGTGTAGATTATCACTAAAATCTACATCTCCTGCATGTCACGCATGATGAATAATGTAAGAATGTGGTAAACATTTATTGTGCAACATTTCCTCCCACAATGAGCCACTTTTACTGGTAAATACCTGTATATAAGTTAGAAGAAACTTGGGTCTAGAACTGGTTTTCCTACAAGAGAGTGTTAGGTTTTGTCTTGCACTGAGCAACAACACAAAAAAAACCTGCATTTCCTCCTTAAGAAGAGGGGCTGGAATGATCTGCAGTAGTTTCAGCTTTCATTGTTCTCACTCGTGGTGGTATCAGGTGTACTTTGAACAGGCCTGTGTTTGGTTAAAACAAGCCTTGCGCAGGATGGGTGGGGTGAAGCGATGTGTGTTAGAACAGACAAGGTGAAGTCTTCTGTAGGGATTCGTGCTTGGGCAGAGGATGGGCTTGCATGGAATCCTTCGGCTCTGACTCGGGACTGCAAACTAAAGGATTACTGACTGGGAATATTGGATTGGAACTTTTACAAAAGCCCAAATGGAGTCAAAGAGCGAGGCGACAAAACTCCTTGTGAGGGGTCCGGAATACCTTCGAAAGCAGCTGGAGAGTGAGACGAAAGGACGCATGAGTGCTGTAGAGAGGCTCGCGGCCAGCAAACCCAAATACGTCAAAAGCCAGCAGGTGGTCAACTCGACTCAGGAGCCGGTGATCAGTCTTGGTTCAGCTTCTGTGAGTAGCACCGGGTCTTCAAACCAAAGCTGGAACCGTTGTGCGAATCCCGTCTTAAGTAACTCATCTGAGCCTAAACATGTTGCACAACTTTGCCCATCGGGAAAAGGAAATAGGCCCAGCTACAGAAAACGACAAGACTCCCTCCTACTTTACAGACAGAAATGTGAGTTACTGCAAGCAGCGGGAAATGACCAGAAACACCTTCTAACTCATAAGCTGCAGCTCAGTTCTGTAAACAAAAGTGTCCCGCTATGTGAAGTCACTGACAAGGAATGTAAGTCTGAGGGGTACAGAGAAATAACTACCACACCTGGGGCCACGGCGAAGGAATGTGGCTTCCGTCTGGTGGTTTCTCAGTCAGACAAAAGGTCAAACGGAGTTTCAGAGGAATGTAGCAACATAAGCAGTGATTTTGGGACGACGCCGACAGCTGGAGGTTTCCTTGCAGTGCCTGAAGTGGAGAAGAGGTCCGGGAACAAGGTCGGCCGTTCCCACTCCGACATCAGCTCCAGGTACTCCAAGAACTTTGCGGACTTCGATGCGTTTTTTAAGTACTGCGGCCTGGACGGGGAGGTGATCGAGTCTCTGGGGAGGGAGAACTTCTCGGCTCGATCGGACAAGACCTCTATAAACATCCGGAGCGTCAGCATCTCTACGTCGGATGACGGTTTCTCCAGGGAGAGCGGTGACAGTGACAGGCTGCTTGAAGATGAGCTGGTTAAAAAATCCCAGCAAGGCACATCGGTTATCGAGCGCAACGCTCGGATAATCAAATGGCTCTACAGCTGCAAAAACGCTGCAGAGACCGGTAAAAAGCTGCGAGACCTGGACTAATGAGTATACTTTTCATAAACATTACACTTTTTCAGCAATAAGCTACAAGTAATTCTAGTTTTTAAATTAGAAACATCGACTTTAGGGCTAAAGGTACATTTTTTGTTGACATAACTGAGTCTGAACCCTTCAACTCTTTAATTTGATATCTCTGAACTTAAAAAGTTATAGCTTTATTCATAAAACTCAAGTTATAACATGTTTTTTTTTATATTATTCTTCATCTAGAAAACAAACTTATAGTTTTTTAATTCAAATGCTTTATATACTTCTGCAGGATCTGTGTTTTGGACAGTTTTTTTTTATTAGTTTACATTTTTTAGATTTGTTTCCTTTATTGTTTTCTATGTGCTTTAGTTTTTCTAATGTCCTCTGTGCCATCAGTTAACTTTTTCTGCTAATCAGCTCTAGCCCCGCCCCTATCATCTGTTTCCACGTGTTTTGTTGGCATTTCCCCTTTTTTTTAAAAATAAATTTAACAGTTTTTTTTCAAGCTTGTCATGTTTGTCTGCATTCTTGGGTCCAGCCTCCACAAACCATGACCATTTCAAAATGCATTTCTACATTAAATCAAGACTGCATGATTGATGATGTAATTTATTGAAGTCCAGAATGTGGTACTAAATGATGGATGAGCTGCAGATGCAAACAAATCATGGACATTTTTACAGATATATTATGTGAATTCTACGGAGCACGTACGGTGACAATGAAATAAAATATTTAATGCGTGGCCATGAGATAAATTTGAGCAGTGTCTCTTTGGGACATTATTAGAGTCAGATTATTTATGAATACACTGTTTTTGTTTTTAACTTTTCAGAGGTGTCGCACACTAATTTCTAATTTTTTTTATGTATGTTCAATTGAAAGAGTATATCTCCATTGTTTAATCTAAACAGTTAATTTTTCGTAGTACTACAATAATATTTATGAGACAACAATAAACACCCTCAGTGTGTGAACTGTAGTCGCCACCTGTGTCTTCTAGCTGCAGCATTTAATACTAAGAATTACTATATGCCTAACCACACTTCATTCCTACATTAAAATGAAATGAAGTTAATTCAAAATTGTTCATGTTAACAATCAACAGTCTCTGCATGGAAATGACAACAATAATTATCTGTCTCATGGCCACAAATTATGATGATGTGGCCGCACATTAACTATCATGGCCACAAGTTATTACTTCGTGGCCATGCATTATTTTTTTTGTCTATCACCAGACAAGCTTTGTTTAATGCAGCAAAAACAACAAAAACAATGTTTGCAACTTATAACCAGTTCTTACAAATAATGGTGCAGAGTGGTAATGTTAAAAAAAATAGTTTGCAGTAACCCTTTGTGTGAGCTAATAAAGCAGATTTTTCAACAAACAAGACACATATTTTGTTGTAACTGTATCTTCTTTATCTTCTATAACTATATCAAATATATCTTGTCATAAATGTAATAACTTGTGCATATAAATGTAAACTTCTTGAACTAGTAAACAGTACTTCCTGTTTGTTTGTTTTTATAAAATCCTAAAGCAAAAATCCATTTTTAATAATTGCTCTTTAAAGACATTTAAAACATTACTAATTCATTTTATCAGCTTTAAATATCAAAACTCTTTTCTGCTGTTTGTTAAAGGTATTAACGTTGGTTGTATAAAGATAAAAAGGCTTAAAGCTCTTGATGTCTTGAACCATTTGAGGAATATGCCCATAAATTCTGCTCCTCAGCAAGGTTTTCACCATGAAAGAGGCCCAAATGACTGTTTCTATCCAGAATGTCTTTTAGGTATATCATCCGATGAGCACACTCCTCATTTTTCTCCAGGTGAAAGGTATGCATTCCATCACAAGCACAGACACACATGCAGTAACTGATGGTTAAAAAAAAAACACCCTGTGAGACGGACTGTCTCCTCTTGTGTGGTCAAACGACAGTACTGAAACAGGTCATTTAATTTATGTTCAAGTGGGCTAGAAAACATAAAAAAGATGTGCTTATATCTCCAGCCAAATTGTCAATCGGTCCCTAAGTTGTGTGAGAAGACCATGCCTTAATAATCTGAGGGGCTTATCTCCAGTGACCCGTTGAAACTGTATCTTGCCTCACCTCCCAACCCACTGGCTTTGTCTCTCCAACACTTTGTTTTCTTGCCAAGTTCTTTTGCAGTTTCTTTGTTTGATGCTTGAAAGCTGTAATATAAGAGAGGATAGAAGCAAAGGAAGGACTCTGATTGACTTAGTTTCAGTATTACCACCCACAGTGGTTCTTCTCTGTGAAAGTACACACTACCACTATCTATTATGTATTTCTTAGAAAGTACAAATTACCCAACATTCATGGAAGTCCCTTCCTCCTTCACAAACAGTCAACTGTGTTGTTCGCTCTACTTATTTGTTGCTGGAATGTATACAGATTAAAAATAAATCTAATAACAATAATGTCTGATCATTCCCTGAAGAGATGCATATTACTCACCAGTTTTCATGCCAGAGTTTTAGACTATATCAAATCTTGTGCTATGCTTAAATGTTGCAAGTTGAGCCTTAGGTAGTGTTCAATAAAAAAACTGATTCCTGCTAATGGCTTTCAAATAAACATTTTATCATAGCCAGACAAGAAAAAAATCCCATAGGTCGGACAAGAAAACTTCAAAGAAAAAGTATCATGATTTAACATTACAATTCATATGCTTGAGATACAAGAAATATATGCAGGACCGAATCAGACATAATTAGAGATAAAAGCAGAAATATAAATATGGACCAAATAAATAAATACACTTAAAATGCACCAATTAAATTTAAAAAATGAAAACTTTACAAACCTCAAGTTTTATCATTTAACTGACCTTCATATTTGGTTTACCCGTTTTGATCCAACAAGTTATATATTTTAGCACATAATTCAAATTTAACTATTTTATGTTTTTTGTTTTTCCTTTTACGATGCATTTGTCTCTTAATGATTTGATTTAATTATTTTTTTTAAATATAATTTCCCACAAGTCTTTTTATTTCCATGTATTGCTTTTACATTTTTATGTCTCTGTCCTTCACAGAAAAATGCATCTCAAGACAAATGATATTATTTTATTTTCAAATAAAACTTATGGAACTGTGACAATACTTTTCAAAATAATTGATGCATCATAGCAAATGAAGCAATAATGGAGATTTAAGAATTATCATTGTAAATGGCGGGTTATAATTGTCTTTTAACATTTTTTGTTTGTTGGTTTTTTAGGTTTTAAAACTACTCCTCAGTCATAGCACTCACTCAGCTGTACAGCGGTCCAGATCCCATCCCCCACGTCCAAAATAAAAACACAAGTACATGTGCGCAGTGTTCTATCACGTGTAAGAGAAAGCCCCAACAAAACAAACAGGATTAAAAAAAAGAATAAATGACAGTTGTGTGCGTCCAATCAGCGGTGCGAATTCGGGTAGCAACATCGTAAATGCAGATGTTTTGACCAATCAGAGAGCAGCAGGTGGGCGGGGACTAACGCAGATTTTTTTTTTACACTGTGTTTACTTCCGTCAATATTCCCCCACTGCAGGAAGGAGGAACGGAGGAACAAAGAAGCTGTTTGACTGTCAAGGTTTGTTTATATATATATTCTTTTTCCCTGTCGTTTAAAGAAACTACAAGCAGGACGAAAGACATGATTAAATTCTTAGTTTTGTTTCTGTCCGGGTAAAGCGTTTAAATCGACTGACAATCGTTTAGTTACCAGGTAAAAATGTCGACGTCGTGGGCTTTGCTTTGCTTCTCTGACACTGAGCAAAAAACTCAACATAGTTGTTTCACCTTCTTTGCTTTTTTGAAACACCTCAGTTCAAAAACTCGTAAATTAGCAATAAACGTAAAAATATATTTTGAAGATTTACAAATATATTAGCCATTTTTTTTTACAAGGTACATTGTTTGTATTGTGGGTTTTAAAAGTAGATGAAAAGCTAGGCCATTTAGCTCAGTGCAGTCTTAATAAAATATTTTAAATGCATATGGTTTTATAACTGTTTTATGTAGTTTTTCCATTTTCTAAAAGAATAGGTCATTAAAAAAAAGAACAAATCACACAAATTATTTTTTTAGACAACTTTGAGAACCATGTTTGACCTTATATCTTCACTGTTTATATGAAATAAAAACAGCACTATTATTAGAATATTAAATACTTTCAGAACTCTCCAAACTATACTTAGCAGAAAAAGTTAGGAACTTTGTTGTAACAATGATTCTTGGCAATAAATTTTAAAACATAGGAAAACCTGGTAATTTTACTTTAAAATGGTGTCACATTTGTAAGGAACATGCATTTGTGGGATGAGCAGTAGAACTGAGTATGTGGGTTGAAAACATTTAAAAATGTGCCAAATCTTCTCTGCCAAACTGTTAATTTTGCTGTTGTTATCGACACTTGTTTTGAGCTTCTGGTACCATCAGGTGCTGCTGTAAGATTTATTGCCAAGAAGCATTGTTACAATAAAAAAATAATCTAACAAAGATCAAGTTCCTTATTTTTTAGATAAGTTTATAATGCCCTTTTTCCCCTAATCTCACCAATAATAAGACACTTCCTAAGAGACTAAAAGTTGAATTAGTCCAAATTACTTTGACCTAAATCCTTTTACTTCACCCTGCAGGTGTTTAACAGCAGTCTTCTCTGCTTCCAGACCTCCCTTCTTCAGTTAATATGCCTTTTTTAGGCAAAGACTGGAGGTCGCCTGGATGGAGGTGGACGAAGACGGAGCATGGCTGGAAGAGGCTTGTTTTCTTCGGTCACGAGTTGGAGGACAACAACAAAGAGATTGACTTGAAAGAGTAAGTTCATGAGGTTGCTTATTGTAGAATGTACACAGCAAAAATTCCAGTTTTAATTCAACACCAACAAAGTGTCTGTGTCCACACTTTCTGGTGTTAAATGACATTTGTGAAAATGTTAAATGTTAACACCCATTTTTTTTTTGTTAATTTAACACCAACCAGTGTTTAATATAGAGATGTGACATTCGCAAATGATCCGAATCTTTGAGAATCTCAGTTTGAGAAGAGTAAAATCATTGGCTAACCAGAAAAAAAGGCTTCAATTTGCTGGGGAGCATACCAATTGGACTCTGGAGCAATGGAAGAAGGTCATGTGGTTTGATGAGTCCAGATTGACCCTGCTCCAGAGTGATGGGTGCATCAGGGTAAGAAGAGAGGCAGGTGAAGTGATGCTCCCATCATGCCTAGAGTCTATTATACAAGCCTGTGGGGGCAGTGCTGTGATGTGGGGTTGCTGCAGGCGGTCAGGTCTAGGTTCAGCAACAGTTTGTGTTCAAAGAATGAGGTCAGCTGACTACCTGAATACTGATGACCAGGTTATTGCATCAGTGGATTGTTTCTTCCCTGATGGCACGGCCATATTCCAAGATGACAATGCCAGGATTCATGGGGCTGGAATTGTGAAAGAGTGGTTCAGGGAGCATGAGACATCATTTTCACACATGGATTGGCTCCACAGAGTCCATTGAGAATCTTTGGGATGTGCTGGAGAAGGTCAGACTCTACCACCATCAATGTAAGATCTTGGTGAAAAAGTAATACAAAACTGGATGGAAATAAACCTTGTGACATTGCAGAAACTTGTCATAAGGTGGTCCAACAAAATATTAGAGTGTGTGATCTTTTTTGTTTTTTTTGGTAGTGACTTTTTTTTGCCCAGGCAGTGTAATTGTACACTAGTTGCTTATGCATAAATAAAATAAAAAATGTTGCAGTTTATAATTGATTGGGACGTTACACAGCTCGTTGCTTCTTCTCACAGGAGACAACACAGTGTACAACATGTTTCATAAGCCTGACGTAAAACATTACATTTAAGTACTGCAATAAAGTTCTGAAGTTCTGTTTCTCAGCGGTTCGCCTACATTTGTGAAATAAACACTGTAATAACATTCTAGGTCTGTTAACAAAAGTACACGCTGATCACTGTAAAATTAATCCGTGCCCTTCGTGTGGTTTTAAAATGCATTCCCTCCCACTAACTGTGTTTATTAGATTGACTTCAGTTTAATTACTACTGTCTGTTTGATCCAAACTGAACATGTGCCTCAGCAGAGCTGGCAGTCAGTGTTGCCTTGCAGCAAGGGGAGCTTGCCTTGTTATCAGCAGAAAACATTGCTTTAAAAGGATTTTAACTGGAAATGTCTGGCTGTAATAAAGCAGATAAAAGTGGGATTTTCTTTCCCTGGCATCATTTGTTTCTTCATATAGTACATGTTTTGGGGATTATGGCATTTTGTTGCAGAAGTTTTGTGTTATTTAGTTACTTGGCTGATCTTTCTAGTCATTAATTTCTCTATATTTAACGGTTTAAAACAATTTGTTACCTACAGTATTTATTCACATAAATGTGTTGTAAATCCACAGGATCTTCTTTTTAATGGCTTTCCCAAAAGTCGAGTCTGAAGTCAAAACAAACTCAATAAGTGATGAGTTTGGAGCTAAATCTCTCTATAAAACAACATGAACAACTCTTGTGTTTTACTGATTAAGATGTCTAAATTCAGATGGATGCAAAATGACAGAAACAAACTGTTTCATTGTTTAGCTCACAAAGAGCAGAGCTGTTGGGTTTTTTTAGTTGCAGAGACTCACTGGGATCCCCGCAGCAACTGGTGATATCTCTCCCCCCGCAGTCACAATATGGCTTTTTGTATTGATCGACCAGCGAACTGTAGCTCACAGCTCCGTGTGAGTCTGTCAGCGCTCGTTTCAGCAGACGGGCTGACATCAGTGTTTGAACTGACTCACACTCAGAAAGCTCAGTGACGTGACGTCACTGAAACGTCGTTTCATGATAAATCGTCAGTTTATATTGAATTTATTTATTAAGTAGGGGTGGGAATCTTTTACCATCTCACGATTCGATTCAGATTTTTGGGGTCACGATTCGATTCAAAATCAATTTTTCATGTGAGCCCGTTTGTCATGTTCCTAAAGTGCTTCATCTTCATTTTGCAAACTTTGCACACAGTGAAGCACATGTCAAATGCACACTCATTCAGTACAAAACAAAATGAGCCCAAATCTTTGCATTCAATCAAGATTAGTCAGTTAAATCTCTCTTTCCTCCAGTTTTGTAGTTTCCTCTTTGTTTTGGTGCTTTCTGCATGCATACCTTCTAGAACCGGCTGCATGTGGCATCTCAAGTGGTTACAAATTGGAGGTTGACAACCTTTGGATTTTCTTTTCTTTTTTATTTAAATCAATTTTGGGACATTTTAAATCGATTCTGAATCTTTGTAAATGAGAATCACGATTCTGATGTAAAACGATTTTTTGGTGCACCCCTAGTTTTTAGCAGAGAGAAAAAAACAATTTGTTACTACTTTAAACCTTAAACATCATGAACGTTCATATGGGGATTTGAAGATCGCTGTGCTTTTTAGCTTCTTCCACAGAATGTGGGCAGAACGTTGGTCGGGCTGTGCAATCAAGAATTTTGATTCAATCTTCTGTTAGATGTCTGTTTCAGATTGTTGATTCCTTGGAAGGTTCAGTGTTGCTCAAAGCCAAAAGCCTTTCAGCAATGCAGCAACAATCTGAAACATACGTACAACCAAAGCAGGCTGGGGGTATCACCATTTCAGAACTGGAATTTTTTCAATTTAACATTTTACCCACAATTTACTGTGAATCAATGCTGAATAACATTTATGCCAAGAAAAATTGCACACAATCAATCTTATTTACAACCATCCACATACTAAATGTGATGTAAAGGTGTGTTTCTGTTCTCTGTTAGTACTAATAATATAGTCTGTAAGTATAAATGCCCATCAGTCGAGCACTACAACCTTGAAGCTAGTGATGTTGAAAGTCAGGTGCTCACTTTCAGCCAAATTAATGCATGGAGTCAGTTACCAGCCCCGCTCAGCTTTTTCATCTGTTTAAAGAGGATATATCGTGCAAAATCCACATTCTTAGATGTTAAATGCATTTTGTTGTGAACTTGGAGTCTCGAGTGCAGAAAAGTTAGATTTAGTTTCTCTCTGTGCTGTGTAGATATCTTTTTATTCTGTTTGAATCATGTTTTTAACCTGTTCCATTTTCTCTGTTTTCTGTGACATTTTCTGAACTATTATGGTACAGTATTTGCAACAAAACTTCTAAATAAGGTCAGACTCTGGCTTCAACATGTCAGGCTGGATGGACAAGTCTTCCCTCGTTGACATCTTTTAATTCACTTGTAAATAAGTTTTCTGCACCACTATATAGTCGTAAACCCCTCTATCAAACTGGAATGGACCGGGCTGGAGGGGGTGGGTTTGAAATCCCTCATTTAGATTTAAAGAGACAGCCTCAAAACAAGTTGATCTGAGACACACCTCAGAAAAAAAGGTGAAAGAGGGGCTTTTGGAGTTACAGTAAGGAGGAATTCAGAGCAAAGCATTGCAGTTCCACTTTATGTAGACTGAACAACTGAATAGTTTAAATGTGAAAAAAGAAGGATTGAAAAGATATGTCTTAATAATCTTTAGAAAATATTCAGAAATGAAGAAGGAATCCTGAATTTCCCCTCGGTGTGACAATAAAGGCTATTTCTATTCTATTCTAAGAAATACTGAATACAGATCACAGTTAAATCTTTATTTTAAGCTGTTCATTCACAGAAACTCCCCTTCACAAATTCTGAACTACCCCTTTAATTGACAGGATGACAAGTTGACAAAGTTTTTGTTGCCCTCAATAACAAGGCTGTCGATTCGTAGAGTGTCAGAAACAACAGAGATGAGTTAACTGTTGATTCTTTCAGGTCTCTGCTAGACAACATGATGCGTTTGTTGTCCGAGAAAAGACTGAGTCACATCTGTTGTTCTGACTCAGATGTCTGTTTGTCATTTGTAGGGCATCCTCCATTAGTCTGGCTCCTGTTAGCTTTAGTTATGTTCAAAGTCAAGTAGAAAGTTAAATGAAGTGTCAGGAGAACAAAGCAAAGAGTTGTAATTACACTTTTCTGCATTTCCTGGACAAACATGCTTATGAAGTTCTTAAGAGTTTTTTTTTTCTTTGTGAACAGATTCTGCAGTGACAACAATGAGAATCTGTTCGTTGGAGAAGTTTGTGAACTCGCCAACACCAAGAGGAAAAAGGACTTCTACAATAACAATACCAAATCCCAATGTGAGTTTCAACACTGATTTTTAGCTTTAGTAAATTAAAACTCTTGTATAAGAGTGCAAAATGTTTTGTCACAGAATTCTATCTGGATTTTGGCAAAAGTTGTGTTGAAAATATGACCTTTAGAATCATTATTTTGTCCATTTTCACTTAGGTTTTTGGTGTATAATGTGTTATGATGTCCAACTCATGTAGTATAAAGTTCCTGTTTTTTTCCTGTTTTTAGTTGTTTTCAGAGATAAATGGATCTACGTACAGAAAGGGAGCACAAAAGAAGTGAGTACTAAAGAATGTTTTCTGTATGGGACCTGTTTTATGCTAAAAGAACCAGCAGCTTGTTAATTCTTTTATCCAGTGGTGGGGACAGCTAACCAAAATATTAGCTTCACTAACACCATCAACACAAATTTCTTAGTTCTGCTGAAGGTAAGGGCTTCAGTTTAGTCCATAACTTAACTTCAGCACAAACCAAACCTAAATGTGACAAATTCAGCACAACTCAAAATGCTTCATGGATCACAGATAAAAGTGCTTATATCTCTTTTTCAGGTGAAATTTAATAACATAGAAAATGGGAAACTATGTCACGGTGCATTGCATGCTGGGTATCAGCCGCCTTTGTTTTATGATAAAGCCAGGAGGCGGAGCTACAGCTGACAACAGGAAAAATGAACAAGGGAGGGAACAAAATCGTGTTTCTGCTGACTTAGGTCTTACTTTTAAAGACTTTTAACACTAAAAGACAAAGATTTGTTCACCCCAGATTAAAGCAAAGATGTGTGTCGTCGTTTCATTTTTTTTACATTTGAAACAAAGACAGGACATGATCTCTGTGACTGAATTACATCTCTGATGCAAAGGATGCTGGGAAAATGTCTAAAATATGTTTGATCAAACTTTTTACAATAGATTTGAGAATAAAGGGTTATAATCTAGAGTGAAGTGGGTTATTAGTTTATTAAGATAATGCTAAACCACTCGTCAAAATGTTAGCTGGTTAGCTGAAACTGGATCTGTGCTCACCACTGCTTTTATCACACAGAGAGTAAATACAGTGGGTTGCAAAAGTATTCATACCCCTTGAACTTTTCCATATGTTGTCACAATACAACCACAAACATAAATATATTTCACTGGAATTTAATGTGAAAGACCAACACAAAGTGGTATACAATTGTGAAGT
>JARVGW010000086.1:11677600-11688795 GCA_031762495.1 Anablepsoides rubrolineatus | reverse complement strand
AAAAATAAATAAATAAATTGACTAATCGATTATTCGATTATTAAATTAGTCATCGATTATTTTAATAATCGATTAGTTGTCGATTAATCGATTAATCGGGACAGCCCTACATCCATCCATTATCTATGCCCGCCTCTTCCTTTCAGGGTCACGGTGGTCACTGGTGCCCATATCCAGCAGTCACATGTTTTCTAATCCTATGAACAGACTGAGTCAACAAGCGTCTAAACCCCTTCATTCTTTTCCAAACACTTATGTTCTGTTATCAGCCGTTTCCTTTTGTCAGTCCTCTCTATTAGCTGATGTTTTGTGGTTTCATTTCTAACACTTTTGTTCATTTTTTCTTTCAGGACTTTGGCCACCCGTGCACTGCCAACGATCCGGACAGCTGCCTGATGCCCATTTCTCCGCAGCACTTTATCGACCTCTTCAAATTTTAAATCCTCCATGATGGTGTCGACTCCTAAAAAATCTGTTTACGCTCAATCCCACGCCAAGCCTGTGGACTGTTTGTTTTACTCAAGTAATAAGGGCTTCAATTGGACAAAATGTTTTTTTTGTTTTTTTTCACAAAACAAAATGCTGGTAAAACATAAAAAGGAACTTTTGTTGTTCTGCACTAACGTTTGTCTCTAAGACAGAAAAAAAGCTTATGTAAGTGTGCAATATAAATATATTGAAAGGATTTAATGTTTAAACATGTTTTTGCACGTTCAGGTGATTATTATTATCTAAGGTGGTTGGATGTAATGAAGTTTTAAAGAAATGGAAATTAACGTTAACTCAAAACGAAGGATTTGTTAAATATTTATTTGAAAAGTTAACCTGGATTACGATCTGTTTGGTTTTGGTGGCATTTTTCTGCTTGTTTGTCATGTTTTCCTCTGTGAACAAACTAATTGTTGTCCTTCGTCAGTTCCTGTTGTGCTGTGCGCACGTCGATTATGTCGGCACTAAACAAAATTAGCGTTAAGCTCCGTTGGCTGTACAAGTTTTTCTACTTTTGTCAGAAGTGTAAAGTAACAAAAAAAAAAAGGAAATTATTAAGTCAGAAAATCTTTTGTAACCCTCTTCCAACTTTTGTAATATCCCTTTACTGGTTCATGCTCTGGATGGTACTATTATAACTTTTATTGGGCAAAAAAATAGCTATGAAATAAATACTTAAACTGTTTTTTTGTTGAATATTTCTGTTAGCACTGTCATAACACTTGTAGATTTTAATTATTTAGCTAATTTTGGATAATACTGAGTATCGTACCTGCTTAATCTAAACATATTGGATGTGAGGAAACACAAAGTATGATGAGTTATCAATCACTTGATCGAATATTTATATTTATATTGTGTGGAAAAGGTTTTTGACTGATCTTTACAATTAAATGCCTTGTATTTCTTGAAGGAGATGTCCTTCGGGTCAGTTTTAAACTGATACATCATCGCAAATGTATGTGTAACCAAGTTTTGACCTTAAAGAGGGTATTATGCAAAATCAACTATTTTGAGCTTTATATCATGTTATGTCATTCCCTCATCAAACACATACCAGAGTGTTTTGACTCATTCATGCTTGTTTGAGAAATCCTTGAATTTTCTGTATCCATGTACGCGTGCTGGAACAAAGCTCTGCCTATTTACACAAAGCTCCTCCCTGGAGCTCAGTCAGCAGCAAAGCTCCCGCCCCACAGAGCACCCCTCCCTGAAGGACTGTTGTGAAGACGTGCTGAAGTGGGAAAACTGGAAATGGTAGGAGGTTCTTAAAGAGACGGAGGCAAATTTTAAGATGTTCAGACACATTCACACTGCAGGTCTTAAAGTGCCAGTGACATCAAATTTTTGTAATATGAATTTATTTTTGAAAAGGTAATGATAAAATATTGTAAAAACGATTTCACGCCGCTGAAATGAACTGTTGAGATATTTGCATGTGAAAAAACAGGAAGTGATGTCAAAGGGGAATGTCTGAATGTGAACAGAGCAGTGACAACACAGACTGTAGAGAATAAACAGGTTTATTTTAATCACTATCCTAGAGAGATGAGAAAGAGTCAGAGTTCTAATCAATAAACAAACAAAAAACAGTTTTCTTTCTGAAAGTGTTCCCCTTTGATGTCACTTCCTGTTTAGTTTAGCCAAGGCAAGTTCAAAAGAAAATATGGTGATTATGTGCCTTAATGGGTAAAATCCTGTGTATTATGCAAGTATAAATATATTTTCTTTGACTATTTCATGAATATGCATGTCACAGGTACTTTAAAATTCAGTTGTGATTTTTTTTTAAACTCTGGATGAAAAAATAAAAATAAAAAGAAGCAACTGGACTTCTATTTTGGAGCTGTAAACGCACGGAGCTACAGATTTCAACAGCGTGACTCGAGGTGTCTATCGATCCCTCGCCCGCATCTCACTGATGAAAAAGTTGGATGAAATGTGACGTGACCGTTCAGACTGCAGTCACCAAACATCAGATATGTATTTGATTCAGTACCATATACTGAAAAGGCCTGGGTCAGATTTGAAAAATCAGATTTGTCGCGTTCAGACTGTCGTAAAAAAAAAAATCAGATATAGGTCACATGTGGCATAAAATTTGGATTTGGGTCACAATTGCCTGCAGTGTGAATTGGTCATTGATATGATGCAAAGACAACTTTTTTAAATATATATATATATACATGCAGTTTTTTTCATAACTGAAGGTAACAGTTAATTGATTGCGGTGTAGTATTGAACTAAGCGCCTGGAAAATACATAACACATCTTCTTTAAAGGGGTAATATCATGTAAAATCAACTTTTTTTGAGTTTTATATCATGTTATAATGTTATTCTCTAATCAAAAACATGCCCAGAGTCATAGTTTCACTCATTCATGCATGTTTGAGAAATCCTGTTGTGTCCTGAGGCAGCAGGCAGGGGAGCAAAAACAACCGGTTGGGACTAGAACCACCTTTTGGGATCATCTCCTCCTCTGGGCTGTGTCTCCAAGCTGAGCTTCCTCATCACAGAGCACACACACCCAGCTCATGCTGAAATGAGCAGGATGGGCAGGACAGAAGCAGAAAGAGGTTCTTAAAGAGAGGCCAATTTCAAGGTGTTTAGAAACAGATATGATGAGAAGTCAACTTTATTTTCTATTTAAACATAAAAACAGCATTTTAATAACCATTGAAGGTGACATAGATACATTATAATGGTATAGAATTTAAATATATGCCTGAGAACAATATTGCCCCTTTAAAAATCCAAAAAACAGGCCAGTGTATCAGAGAAAATCTTTATTCATCTATAGGAAATGTGACCCAGCACTTTAAATGAACAAACACAGGATACAGGCATCACTCTGGAAGCATTATTCTAATGAAATCAATAAATGGATTATAAAGAAGGGAGCAAAGTTATGCACCTAAAAAGAAAAAAAAAAGATTGTAGAAATGCTATTTCTGTTTCACATATACAGATATGAACTGAACACACAGCACGTCAGAATAGATCATTTTAAATAATCTCAGCAGGTTTTTGTTTGTAAAGTCAAATACCTGCAGGTACGTTGAAACAACGTCAGCGAATCTGTGCTGAGGGTGGTTTGGTTTGACATTCACATCAAACGTGGTTATTTTAGCTCATCAAGGCACTTCACAGGTGCAGGGGAGAGGTTAGGGTCAAAATATACAGTTTGGCTTCTTATTTTTTAATAGTTATTCAGCATCTACTTTAACCATTCTCACTCGGTTATTTTTCTTTAATGCCATGTTAGAACCACGCTCCAATACTATCTGTTCAACAGAGTCTGTCACTTGTTCCCTTAACTCTCCAGGCAAAACTCTGGTTTGTCAGAAGTAGTTTCATGATTGCACCACCCATCTCTGACCTTCAAGCCAAGACCTCAAACAGTTTCAGTGTTGCATCTTTAAACAGAAATGTGACAGAAAACTAGCTGAATAAGCATAAGCCTATTCTTCAAACTTCTAAAACAAGTCATTAATTGTGCCTTAATAAAACATTACAGCCATTTAAAGTTTTCACCAGTTTTAGTTTGAGTCTTTGAAATAATGACAACCTTTTAAAATAAACACCCAGATCACTAACATTTCCTTCAAATTTAAAAATGTTTTGCAGTTTATTATAGTATCGACAATCCATTGTACAGAAAAGATGGAGGAGGTTATCATAATGTCAACCACTGTTTTGTACAATCTACCATTTTCAAAGTTGTGTAAAGTACTTGGGGAATATATGTATATACCTTAACAGAAAATGACTGTGGTTAAAATGAATATCACTGATATGAAATGTACAGTAAAAGTCATAAAACTGCTCACAGTAATCAGGAAAATAAAAGTACTTTTACACACACAAAAAAGTGTTGCATTTACTTAACCAAGTCGTGTCAACATAACTTGATTAAGTAAATTCAACCCTTCATTTTTTACAGTGCATAAACAACTCTTCATGATGAGTTCTGGTCGTAACGAGCTGGTCAATTAAAAAGTAAAGACGTAAAAGTATCTTTTTTATGTTTTGAATATAACGAAATAAAAGTAAAAGCTACATTTTAAAAAGTGCCTCTGATCCTCAAACACATTACTTACTGTAATGTAGTAAATGTACTTAATATACACCTCTGGCTATTCTGAAGCTTTATCAGTAAAAACTTAATGACTTGTGGAAAAATTCACTGACTCACATCAGTATGTTTTTTATTGAAAATCAACTGGAGGCTAAGATGTTTTCAAGTTAGCACCTAGTGGTTGTCACTGCTATAGCATTTTAAGGCACTTCCCCATTTAATTCTTGTCTTACGTTTGCACTCAGAAGTTGGAATTTCCGAGTTCCAAGTCAGAAAAATCAACTGGAATGCCCTCAAAAATCAGAATACCGACTCGAAAGGTGAAATATTCCTGATCAAACCCAATTCTAAATGTAATTAGCTGTGTTTACTAACCTGTTTTAGAAACATACAGTGTTTGAATGTAGAGAAATACATTAGCTTGTGTTGCTAATATTGGTTAGCCTGCTGCTTTTTGGACTTTCCATACAGATAAGTAGTGAGTGATGTCATTCCCAGGTACAAACATCCGAGGTAAACAGGATGCTGCTAAACAGTTTATGACTACATTGCATTTTAAGAATCTAAAGCATTAAAACAAGTCTGTTCTGGAGCTACGCGACAGAAAAAGGCGAATGTTTGTAAAAATCACCATCATCTTAGAAAATGGAGGAGTCAGGAAAAGAGGTAGGTCAAAAGCTTCTATTTAAAGCCCCCCCACGCGCTCTCAGACACAATCCCTCGGCTCATCCTGCTGATGCCGGCCAGCTTGACCTTGGCACGGGACGTCCACCTCACCGCGGCTGCTGAATCGTTGGAGTCTGTCAGGTTGGCATAGCGAGAGGAGTCCTCCTCAAAACCCAGGCCACCCCACGATGGTATTTCCACTGGAATGCTTAAGGAGTCGGGGAGGGACACCGCAAACTCCCCTTTCTGACAGTTCTCCACAAGGGGTTCATCGTTTACGGCCTCAGTTAATTTCCCTACGTGTGGCGGCTCCCAGCCCTCCATCTTCTCCAGTTTCTTGGTCGGTGAAATTTGCCTCATCGTCATCGTGACGCTGTCCCAGAAACAGTAGCCCTTGTCCACCTTGTCCTTCTTTTCCTTCTCGCCGTCCTTGACTTTCTTTTGAGGCCTTTGAGGAAACACAAAGAGCAGAAGAGAGGTTCAAACAGTTTATTCACATTAGGCCGGTGGAACTGTGTGGGCCGCTGCTATTGTAACCATAAATCGGACCGACCGGCTGAGAAACGGGTGTTTATCAGACATCTCAACACTGGAGCGTTCCCCTAACAGTGAGCCACTATGGAGGAATTCCCTTTTGTTTGTCAGAGCAAAGTGATTAATGGAGGTTTTCCTCTCCATACATGTTCCACTTCCTGAGCAGGGCTGAAAGATAACCGCTGGCAAGTGAAGCTCAGGGTTATGTTTAAACAAATACAAGCAGTTGGGTGTGACTCCATTATTTCAAGTCAAAAGTGTAAATGTTTTTATTCACACACTTGACGAGTAATGGCTGCAAAGTGTTGATTTACTGATGATGTAAACCCGATATAGTGCGACATACGGTACATGTAACAAAACCGAACAATTAACCATTAATGCTACGCAGTTTAATACCATAAAAGAGTCCAGAAATATTTAATAACAATAATAAATAAAAATGAATTGAATTTGTACCACACTTTTCATTAACAAAAATCTCAAAGTGCTACAGGGAAAAAAATATATAATAATTGTTAGCTTCCAAGCACTGTTAAAAGTAATTAAAACCAATGGTAAAACCATGCAGAGGAAGAATAGGCTTGATCAAAAAGAAAAGTCTTCAAGCCATTTAGTGAAACATAAAAAAATAAAAAGTACTGCAAGAAACTAAGAACTGTAGGTGCAGAACTTGAGTTGAGGCTCTTATTAGTAATCCTGTCAAATGTATACAAGTATTTATTTAAAGAAGCTCTACTATATGTTGTATTGGGGATTTTGCAGGGCATTAGAAGTAGGGGTGCAGAGGGTAATGCAGCACCTCCTGATGGATACTAGACATGTATGTAAAAATACATAAAGAAAACATTAAAAAAATATGGGAAAATGTGTGATTTTTTTTACTCAAATAAACCAGAGATACTACTTGAAAAAAGGCTCATCTGGAGCAATTTTTACTAACTTTGATGGCCCTAAGCAGACTTTTTTTCCATGTAATGTCACAAATTCTATGAAGTATACAGTATTTCTTATTGTTTAGATTGAAACTTGAGTCCTGTGACAACACTAAACCTTGATCATTTTTTTACCGTGGCCGAAAAACAGTGTTTTTAAAAGTGGTAAGTCATACTTCTAAGATTCAACAATTTTGCTTTGATCTTTTTGCACCATATTTCTGAATTAGTTGACTTCTTTCTGTGAATATGTTGAGTTTATGAAGATTTTTTAAGCGTTTCTGAAGCTTCATATCTGTTATGATTGGATGATGCCAAACTCACCCTTTCCGATCAGCCAGCTTTACTCCCGTCAACAGAAAGTGCTCGTCATCCTTAGAGGACAGCATCTTCTTCTCCCTCTTCTCCTTCTTGGACATGAGCTTTTTCACTTTGGCCTCCTGACAAAAAGAATCAAAATGGAGAAAAAAGATATCTAAAACTTTGGCACTAAAATTATTTATCTCTGTTGCAATTTGGCTTGCTTTATCTGATGCAACTAAAGAGAGTTTTGACAGGAATAAAAAGTGACAACTGCCTATTCAGACTGATAACTGTTCAGTTTCCTGACATTCTTTCATGAGCCTTGTTGGCTTTACACACATTCCAGAGGGAGATACAACACTCCCTGTGTAACTTCTAGTCTCCCCACATCAGATTTCTTCCCTGCCTTCACAACCTTTGCTCTTATCAGCAAGAAGAGAGCAAAGTTTTGGCTTTCTTTCTCACCAGAAAAGAACTCCCTAATCTCTGCTGTCAAGGTCTCGCTCTTTACTCCTCCCTACATCCTTGCCTGCCTGTGCTTTACTCTGCGTTCAGAACATAAAATAGTATTTGATTAATGGGTTTAAACCTAGCAGCCTTTTCACTGAGCACCTTTTGTTTCTGTTTTTTTTGTTTTGTTCAAAATCCTGAATACAGCGACTTTGGATTTTATTTCAAGACCAGTCAAGACCACAACTGTGGAAATATCACTAAAAAGCCAGATTATTGTCCAGTTTATTTGTTAACATCCTTGCTCTCATTGTATGTAAAACGTACTGATTCAAATCCAAGCGAGACTCGTTGGTAATTCTGTATTTTTGTTACCGCTGTCACCTGTCCTCACCCACTCTCATTCACACCTGGCACTCTAAGAAAGTGAGCAGTGGTTGTCTGGAAGAGGGAGATGTCTGCAAAATCTTCAATAATACAATTCAGATACATAAATCATAAAGAAGTAAAACAACAACCAGGAGAAAGCGTACAGCGACTTGTAAACTCTGCAGTTCACTGTGGGGACTACGTCAAACTTTTATTATCACTTAGGAAGTACAAAGAAAGTTCAGCTATGTGTTAAAGATGTTAGCAAAGCTAGCTAGTTAATGTTAGCAATCTGCCTCTAGACCACACTTTTTTACCAGGCCTTCTCACACAAAGAGATTTAGTCCATATTAGCTTTAATACATACATAAGTTACCTGTGTACAGGATAATGTATGTTGTGAGTTTTTGTTTTTCTGGTTTTGGTTTTGACTCTGCCTCTCCCTCCCTCGGTCAGGACTTGGTCCAGGCCCTAAAAGTCTTGGTCTTGTCTCGGTCTTTATAAACTCTGGTCTTGGTCTTGAGTCAGGTGGTCTTGACTACAACACTAGCTGCAACAAGCAAAACGTCTTGTTGGATATAGGGATTTTTTTGATACCGTAAATAAACAACCAGACCTCTGACATGGCTCCCTACTTCAGTTATTCCTGGCTGTGCAGCATCAATATCACTATCATGATCAAACAGATGTCACTCAACCAACCATCTCCCCTCGCAAAACAAAAACACAAAGCTAAAAAGTGGGAAATCAATATCGGACGTTAACATATAAGTTTTACATATCGGATCGATACGACTTCTAAAAAATTACCAATATTGGCCGATACTGATATCAATACCGATATATCGTGCATCCCTAGTTGGATATGAACCAAACAGGAACCACTTAAATAAGATGCAACACCAGATTAGGCTTCAGAAAGTTCGAGTTTGGGTTAAACGAACCTTTAGTAGAGCTGCTTTTTTTTTTGTCCAACAAGTAAACAGGCTGTGAAAGATTCTGCTAAATGTCAAAAACAAATATTCTCCCTTCAGCTGTCATTGCAACACGAATGGCTGTGGGCAAACCAGCTGCAAGATGTTATCGTCAAATAAATATTGACAAATTATAATCTGAAGTATTTCAGCACTCTGTGTTTGCTCTGGCTTTCGTTCTTCAAGCCAGTTCTTTTTTTTTCCTTCTGAACAAAACTGAAGGTTCTTTAAAGAAAATGAAATTAGAGATGTCTTCTGCTTGTGTGTGCATGTCTTTGTCACAGTGTGGGGATATTTTTTGACATTATATTATGAGGACATTTTGTCATGGTGAGGACATTTGCCTGGTCCACACAATAGAAAAACCCCACTTGTGGGTCAGGGGTTAGGTTTAGGGCTAAGGTATGTTTAGGTTAGGGTCAGGTATGTATGGCTGATTAGGTTTAGGACAGGGGGTCATAGTTAGGCTGTGTATCTGTCAGTAGTTAAAGTCTAGCTGCAGAGGCTGGCCTGTTCAGTGTTTGCTGCAGATTCAAAGCCGCTCAGTGATCAGTAATCTCTCCGACCCAGAAGGTAAACCAAGCTCACCGTGAGGGGGATCATTACCTCCAGCTCCACGCCTGGCAGAACAATACAGCCTTTAATTAAACCAAATTCTTTCAGGAATAACTTCTTACACAGCAGCTGAAGCACTGACGATCATTTTTAATAAAAGGTTTATAAATAAAGTGGGGGGGGGGATACTTGGTCTTGGCTTTTGGTGGATAAATAGTTCAGAGCTTCTGTGGAAAGGTTATGAACAGTTAGTGTATTACCTGTTATAGATAACTTTTTGGACCATCTATCCTCTCCTACAAAGGTGACAGGACAAAATTGGTGCTGCAAGCCCAAAACAACCTCAATCTCAAAAGAAAAAAAAAAACTCCATAAAACACCAAAGTGTATCAGATTTATAGCTGTCCACAGCTTCCAAGCAGCCGGTGGTTATTTTCAGCCTTGTTTTTCCTCTGTGGATTGTTCCAGTCTAAAAGGCACAGGTCCTCAGAAGAATGCTGCACTTCCTTCCCTTCTCCTGCCCTGCCATCCCACACTCACAAGCAGCAGAGAAACATGTCGGTCATTGTAGGTCAATCAGGCTGGGGTTAGAGGCCCTGCCTGAGTTGCTTTACATTCGAAGCAGAATTTATGTAAAATTACAGGTTGGCATAAAGACCTTTTGTCAGCACGTCTGTCTCTTATGAAGAGAGTGATGAACACAGGGCTGGTGTCTAGTTTTTGAAGGTGGGTACACTACACTTCACTTCCCACACTCTCAAGTCACAACCTTGACTTTATACCATACATTTGCATTCACACAGTGTACAGTATTTATTTTTAAATGCTGAGCCCTTTTGGTTAATAAAGATAAAGGTACTTTATTTGTCATCAATGCAATAAGCCCAGATAATAAAACAGTGACAAACACAAAACTTTGTCCTTGCCAATTTTCCAAATATCAAGTATTTGAAACATTTTTACACAACTAATCTGTGGGTTAACACATATAGGGTATGATGCATTAATGCATTAGGATGCTGACATGCATATTCTTCAAATACAAAAAGTCAAAATAAACATCTTTATATTTAAGAAAGTTGGAATAATATACACAATTTAACCCATTTTGTAACATAACTGGTATATTTTCTGTTGAACTTGGCTCAGCCAAAGTGAAACAGAAAGTGACATCAAAGGGGAACTCTTTAACAAAGAAAACTCTCTGGTTTTTATTTATTGAAACAATATTATTTGAACTCTGACTCTTCTTCATCTCTCTCTTATAGTGACTCAAAATAATCTTAAGAAACATCAGATTCTTCTCTACAGTCTGCAGTTGTTTCTGTTCAGTCTGAATCATTTAAACAACCTCATTTTAATTATTTGACTTTTTTTTCATAAAGCTCAAAATAATGGTCTGTTTTTTTATCACTAAGCACCAAAAGTCTGCACTGCTCACATAGTAGAGTAGGTATGAACACTGCGGTGTGCAGCTTTGCGGAGTTGACGCATTGTGAGAGTGCACACACCCGTGATCGTGTTGACCCCATGTGTGTTTCATCTTATTTCCACTGATTAAGTTGAACACTGCCACACCACCGGTCTTTTTTAAGAATAACACGTTGACTTAAGCTGCACATTGGTTTGCTGTCTCTGATTATTTTAAGTGGTTATACGCGAATCCAAGAAATTTTAAAAGTAGTTATATGGGGTCTAGCCACGTTTCACATTTTCTACAGCACTGGATGCACTTACAAACCACACATCATAAAGCCACTATTCCAGGGCTATTCAACTAAATTGCTCCGGGGGCCACAGTTACTGCAGGGCAACAGCTGAGGGGCCGAACATCCAGTAA
>JARVGW010000086.1:11653176-11663376 GCA_031762495.1 Anablepsoides rubrolineatus | reverse complement strand
CGATAAAATCCGATATCCGTTTTTTGGCTAATATCGGACCCATATCCGATATTAATATCGGATCGGGACACCCCTACCAAATATGCCATTAAATAGTTTGCGTATACATTTGTGGAGATTTATTATTAAAAATGGGGTCTGCCACCACACCAACAGTACTTGAAATGTATCTGCTACAGTCTGTTTGTGTCACGGGGCACCTTAAAGGGGGGAATGCGAGGATGACAATCATTTCATAAGGTTGTTGCAATTGGCCGATTTCAGTACGATTTCTCTGAAACCCCCTTCAGCTTGGGGCACTTGACACATGCCTACCTGCCTTCCTTATTGTGACAGCTGACTACAATTCAATTTGGCTTAAAATACGGTGATGTCCCGTCTATTACGAGACAGTTGGTCTAATCCGCTCAGATTCAGCCATTGGTACTATAGTACTTTAAAGAATCAATACATTATTGGGAAACGAAGTATTGCAATAGTTTATTGTATACCCCTAAACCACTCATGTAGAGGCTGATCTAGTACAAATTTAATGACAATACAAAGGTTTCCAAAAACATGCATGAACTGCTGTGACACGGCACAGGCAGCAGTTTGGTTTTGACCCCTCTTTGATAATGTTAGCTCGACAAACTGGTCATAATTAAAGAGTTTCTCTAAACTAAAGTAGCTTAAAGAGTTATTTACAACAAGTAAGATACTGACTGCTCATAACCCTTTCCACAAAACACATTTTCTTTCAAATCCAAACAGTCCCTTTAATACAAAGAGCTCACAAGACAGTCACGTTTCTTTTTCTCATGAACCTGGACACTGGATGTCTGTCCTTTAGAGCGTGTTCGCGTGAGAGTTTGTGTTTCCTTCTTCTGTCCTCTCTGTAACACCATGACAGAGCCCAGCTGCAGGCTTTCTGGGACATATGAGCGTGACATAAAGGCTACAAAATCAACATTTAGAACTTGTCTCCTCTGTCTGGCAGTCATAACTCAGACAATGTTTCACAAAATAACACAAATTTCATTTTAAGGTTGGACTAAAATTCAATATTAGAAAAGTGATAAGCTTTAATCCAAGCAGAGGCAGACTTAGGCATTAAATGTAATAAAGTTTTCATTGTGTTGGTGCTTTTTACAGTAAGCTACAGGATAGGATTCTAGAAAGAGTTACAACCACAAAAGTCACATCATCTGTAAGTATCAGTTATTTAACAGAAACTAGAAACTGGATTAGCTCAGGGGGTCTGGACCTTTCAGGTCTCTCTCTGTAGATTTAACTAAAACTATTATGAGAACGATGAATATTTAAATTTAGAGTCATGATAGGAAAAAATAGTCATTCTGATCACTTTTAAAAACAATAAAACTATGAATAAAGTTTAAAAAAATGAAGGTTTCTGCTTTAATGAGACAATAATTTAAGTTAAAATAAATATCCAACAAAGTGATATTTTTTTATTCTTTACGACAGTACATGTTTATTACTTCATTATATTATCAATATCCCACAAACATAGAAAAGACTGACAAATAGGGTTCAAATTTTCTTATAAATGAAACTTTTTAAATTATTTTGTTATAAGTATTTAAGCTTTGTTTGTTATATTATATAAAATAATATTGATTGCCCATGGTTTGTCAATGATATTTAATTTTGCAATGCCACAAATTATAGTATTTTTATATGTTGTAATATCATTTCAATCATTTCAAGATTTTATTTACAAAAACAAACTCAACTTGAATTTTAATTTGACTTTTATTTAGTTCAGAGGTAAGGTTGGTCACTTAATTTATTTATTTGAGCATAAACGTCTAGCACATTTTTTAGCTTGGGGTATTTTATGTTGTGGTAAATTTACAGAAAAGACCCTTGCATTATTTGCACCAGGATCTTACTGCTCTTATAACAGAGAAGGAAAATTAAAAAAGACAGACAGGTAAGTCTTACTTATAGCAATAAACTCCAATAAACACCCTATTTACTGTAGTAGAGAGAATAAGCTCTCCTTCCCCTTTTTATGAACAAATTTAAATAACATTATTTTTCATTAAGTACATTAAAAACTAGAAAACTGCTAGAATCACCTCACACCAGATCTACTGTTTTAAGTTTCTCACAGTATGACTTGCACTTTTGCTCAGTATTTATCTTATGTTTTTACTATTATTATCTTGTGCCCCCTAGTTTGTATCTTATTGTTCTGTGATTTTTATGTTGTTAAAGAAAAAAAAGCTCCAATAAGCTACAAGTTTTTGTTAAATGAGTTGAGGGGGCCATGTCTGGGTTTTGCCTTGAGCCACAAAAAGACTAAATCTGCCTCTGATCCTAAAGGCAGCTGATTTTCTGTCTTATAAATCTAATTTATCTCACTCCCAATAAACCCTCGTTTCATTATAATTCTCAACATTTTCTGATGATTCGACCTGACACTTTTGACACTTGTCCCAGCTTTGCGAGATGAAAACAAGCGTTTTACGCGTCGTTTTTGTTTATATGTTTTATATTTTGTTCACAGGAGATCAAAGCTTGACATAAATGTGGGTTTGAAGCTTTTGGAGGGTCCTGGCCAGCTGATAGTCTTCCCGAGCTCTCAGCAGTTCCTACAGGCAGAGAGGAGGCTATTGTTCGCAGAGAAAAGACGTTTTATTACCTTGTAGGAGTGATGATAGTGCCACATGTCGTCCTCCTCTGACGCATAATCCACCAGCACTTTACTCTTCGTTTTCTTGAACATGGCTTTCACTTGTGAGCTGTCTCTGGTTCTTTAAGGGGAAACGAACGACTAAAACAGACAAACAAACAAACAAACTAAACTTTCCTCTGCTCAGTTGTCTGCAGAGACGGCAGCAGCACCGGAACGCCTTCAGCTCTTCTGGTTCTTTCTCCTGGACCTGGCAGCTGTAAATCCTGAATCCCTCTCCTTTAGACCCCCCCTCTCTGAACACGACTCATTCAGAGAGGAACGAGGAGCTGGTGACCGTTTCTTCAACAGTTTGGCTGGACTTCGGTGCGTTTTTACGCAGAACTGGACCACCTGGACCTCAAAAACAGTAGCTCCTCCCACATCCACCCCTCCTCCTCCTCCTCCTCCTGGCTCCTTGATGTTGTCATGGCAGGAGGAAGGGGGGTCCCATCTGTGGCCAAAATAAACATTGGCTTTCATAATAGATAGTGTTTTTTTCTCTGAATTCTGAGATAAAAGTCAGAATTCTGATATTATTTTTTCTTATTCACACATGAACTGGACTAAAGTGAGGTTAGACTTTAACATGTATGAGAGTGTGGGACAAGACAAGGACATTAAGTAAAGTCTGAATACTGGAAGAAGAAGAAAACCATATATAGTGCTGGAGCCTGATTTATTAATTGACAATTTAGTTATTTGTAAATTGGCATACACTATTAACGATGTAAAGAATATGATTTTATATGGTTATATTATTTATTATTATTTTTGTTCAGGCTTCTCCTCCTGGTCAGGCCAGCCTGCTACTGGCATTTTTTTTTACTTTCAGTTATATATATTTTTAATATCAATTTAATCAATTAATTCGAATTTGCCATTTATAAAGATTTAATTTTGGGAAAATCAAGATTTTTTTAGGGCCATATCGCCCAGCGCCCTATTGTGGCTCTTTCATACATTCATACAAAAGAAGTACCTTTTTTGGTGCTGTAATAAAACTATAGCCTCAAAAACCTGATAATTGTCACCAGATGAGTTGCCATCACTCACGTTATTCAGACGTGTATAGTAACAAAGTATACTTCGTTACAGTACCTAAGTCTTTTTTTAAGGATCTACATTTTAACAAGTTTTTTTTTTCGTCTTAACTTCTATTTAAGTAATTTTCTGTTCAGGTATTTTTACTTGTACTTTTTCAAATACTTTAGACACTTCTGACATTTATTGATCAATATTCCATAAATTTGTCAGATTTTTGTTCAATCACAAGCCCAGAAAGATAGAATCTCATTTAAAATCTGATTTTTTAATCCAGTTACTTAAAAAAAAAAAACTATGTACTTTTCTGTTTTAGAAGCATCGCAGAGAAATGAGTTGTTCTGCTCAAAGTTCACCTCACTTGATTTTATCCCTTTAAGTTTTAAAAGAAAAATAAATGTTCTGAGATATGACAGGTCCAAGGAGCAAACTGGGTTTATCTGTCAGAGCCTGTTCTGTCCTTCTTGTCTTGGACTCCTTGACATGGAGGGGAAAAGCAGATTATTTACTGTACACAGAGTCTGTTTGTTGCTTAAAGCATAAACCACTGTATGTTCTGTGTGGGTGTGTTCATCTGAAAATGAAATCTCTTATTCCTCCTCTCAGAAACCCTGTGAGGAAACAAAAAGCACTTTATGCTGGTGGGTCGAACCCTTGAAATAGCCTCAGTTCAGCCCCTGTTAAGACGACTCACCTGATTCAAAGAGCTTTAAAGTCCTGCTTCAATGTCCACATTGTGAAGGAAAAACAAGTGTTATCAGATGAGCCACTGAATGTTTTATTTTTATATTCACTAGGATGGACAGCTGGTCTGATTACTGAAGGAATATTTCTGACTGTTTTTAATCAGTTGGCTATCAGCTCTTTGTTAGTGTCAGCTGACATAAGACATGACTGGCTGTTAGGACGCTTCCATCACCCCTCAGGGTAGTTGGATCAGTGACCTTTGACACTGAAGACCACTGGTCAACTGGGCCAACATTCCCTTAGAGTTTGTCTCTATAGAGCAGATTTAGAGTTAAGCATGTGGTATAGGCAGTATAGGCAAATGCTAAGAGGCCCCAAATGAGGACGAAAAAAAAAAACAACTTTTCTAACTTTTTGTCAGAGTAGTTGGTTTAGTCTGTAGAATGATGATCACAGGTTCCTCAGGTTTATGAAGGTAACTTGTCCTGTTTTGTTACTACAAGAAGTGTTATACGGTGCAGAGGATATTTTGTACACACACTACTACTCTGTGATTAGAAAACAAAATAATGATAATGGAAGTTTCAGTTATGATCTCAAATAAAGTTCAGGGTAAAGTCTGGTTTTCAGTGTTCAAACTTCATCAAATATGGATTTTATGTTGTTTTATCCCAAGAATTTAGTAAAATGCTCTTTAAATGCATAGTTTTCAGTAAATCTTTTACTTACTTTTCCAGGGGAGTAAAGCCCTGGACTTCCCCTAGAACTGCTTCACTCCACAGCTGTTTGTTATGTTCCTCGTTGCTGTCAGCAGATGCTGGCAGGTTTTAGACTTCTGATATTCTGTTTAAAATGAATTATAATGGGGTTTTTTTACAGGACATCCTGGTTTCTACAGATAAAGAACAACCTCAAAAACAAAACTATTTCATTTGGTATGTGAATGATTGTAAATTGGCAGTGAGAAACAAATTGACCCTGCGAGTTTAAAAAAGTCTTATATAAGTATTTTGACTTATCCTTGCACTTTAGGATACTACTAATTATTATTAAACTTATAGCTATATGCTGACTTGTTTTATGCTTAAATTGGTACCAACTGAGATCTATATATACCGTAATTAGATAAACTTTTATACAACTTACTTTTTCTTCATTTATTTAAAAATACTTTATTTTCCTGCATCACTTTCCTTGTTTGGTTTAGAAAGGTTTGGATGCTTGCATATATATTAATCTGCTTCTTATTTCTTGCCATTTGCGCTCATCTATTTAATAATCACATCAGTATACTGTATGTTTCAGCTCCTAAATGACTTCTTGACAAAAATTTATTCTTTGTTTTCTTTATGTCTTTGTGACTTCCAGAGGATGTTAGTTTGTGTGGGTTATTGACTCAAGGGCTGTTTTTGCTGCTTGTACCTGACCTATGCTTGATTTTTGCATTTTAATAAACTTAGAGTTTAGACTGTGACCCATGGAGATCAAAAGTCATGTTGTCTTGTTTTGCTTTCCCATAACTTGCATCATTTATTTTTAATTTACACAATTATCACAGTTTTGATTAAATGAACTGATGGGAGGTTAAGCTTCAACAAGTGTATGAGGTTATTAAATGTAATCTTCATTAACAAACATGAGTCAATAAGAGTCCATTTTTAACATTAGAGCCTAATTCATCAGGTTTAGTGTTTCCAGCTGCCACAGTTTACTGTATGTGTGTGTTTTCCTGAACCCAGTGTGTTGTTGAGGACGTCTGAGCTGCTGTTACGTCAGCTGTTCTGATCTTTGAGACGGGAGGTCAAGTCTGAAGGGGTCAAACCGTCATGGAGGAACACAGCTGGGATTATCCAGTCTCACACTAACAGGTTTAGTTCACATCTAAACAGCTGAGCTGGGCCTTTAAGTCTTTCTTGGACACAGGAGGTTGTTCTTATGCAGCCACGTTAACGTCTTAATTGTCTAATTTTGCCTCACTGAAAATTTTAGGCAAGCGTAACAGAGAAACAAGGAATAGCACTATAAGTGAGATTATACAACAAAGTTTCATATTATTTAAAAACTGCTTTAATGAAGTACTTTAATACAAAATAATATAAGAAAACAAAGGCAAATGGCCCAGAAAATTAGCTAGCAGCTTATTTCAGCTAACTAGCACCTGAACAAAAACAAAAGACTGTTTTTGCTAACAAGTGACCACAGTTTAGTTGGATAGTTTAAATAAAAATTAAAGGACAAATTTAGTACCTGAATCTGAAACGTGGAAAGGAAGTTTTCAATCATTCATTAAAAACATTAGTCTGTTTTGTAGGAGTGTATGCCACCTTTCAAACCACTGTTTTAAATCATATGTTGAAAAATAAGGACATTATAGATGTTTTTGTCAAATTTTGAAATTACTCTGCATGATCACACGCAGCCTTTTAATTTACTGCAACAAATTTTAGCTCATTATTTGTAAAACTGACAGTTGCAGGCCACAATGTGTTTCTTAAAGTGATATCAATTTTTTGTAATAACAAATGCATTTTTGGAAAGTTAGCATTAAACTCAAATTACAAGCTGCTGAGATGAACAGTTGTTGAGACGTTAACATGTGAAGTAACAGGACGTGATGTCAAAGGGGAAGACCAGCATGTAAACGTAGCATTGCTACAACCGTTAACACAGACTGTTGAGACAAAACTGATGTTTCTTTGGATTATTCTGAGTTACTATCACACAGATGACAAAGAATTAATGTTAAAACTATAATTTTTAATAAACAAAGACCAGGGAGTTCTTTTTCTGACTTATAAAATATGCCAGTTATGTGACAAAATTAGTAAAATCATTTATTATGACATATTTCATAAGTATTTGCACATCATATACACTTTCAAGTTGATTAGTTGTGGCAGCCTTTTTAATTAGATTAACTCCAAATGTTTGTTTAGTTGTGTACATCCAATAAATGCTTTTAGGGCATTTTATAAAATCACTTTACTTATGTGTTTAAATACTTTCTATAAAAAATGTGAGTGCCTATTTTTTATCATGTATAACTGTATATATTGGTTTATTATTCAACACTTATTCCTACTTATGTCATTGAGGAAACAGGAGCCAGATGAGATTAAGAGTGACTCAGCAGCAACTGTCTGATGAGACTCACAGGTCATCACATCAGTTAGCCAGGAACAGAGATTAAAGCTTTAATTATGTCCACAGGCCAAGTCACAAAGATGTTCCTCAGAGATTCTGCTAAGACGTAATGTACAGTTGGTATCTAAAGAGAAACTCGCTAAAGTTCACGCTGTATGCATAAGATGCAACGTGCTTTTAGTTTTCAAATTTAGTCTTTGGCAACAACAAAGAGTTAAAAACGAGACAATAGATATCTTATTTTTGATTTACTTTGTTAAATTGTGCCTCTGGGTAACAACAATACCTATTTCTTTTTATTTTTCCCCAGCTGCACTGTGTTTTTCAGGGGGATTCTGGGTGACAGGTTGTTCTCTGTCGAAAGAAAACAAAAAATGAGCAACCAAAGGTTCCCGCTGGAAAAGTGACAAGAGGTCAGAGAAAAGAACTGTGAGGGTTGAAGAGCTAATAATAGTTCAGCTGCAGAAAAAAAAAAACAACTTGGAAAATACGTGCTCTTTAATACATTCAGCCGGGTTTTAAAGTAAATACAACTCCTCCTTCCCCTGGTTATTGAGGTACTTGTACAAATTGTTCTGCACTGGTTATTTCTCTGAGATGCCTTCAGTTGTAAACCTGACAGAGGACATTTTACAAAAGTATTAACAAGGACTTCTTATTGTTGGATTAAATAAAAAGTTGTTTTCTGTCACGCCTCATTTATTGTGCACAGAGAGGAGATGTGGTGTCTACACCTCCTGCTTGGTGTTTTAGATAAGGCGCCAGGCAGGATCACTCATCCATGCATAGTTACATTTCTCATCAGTCAATAAATAAGGCCAAATCACAACATGAGGTAAAATTAGGTTTATATTGTTGCAAGTTGATACAGTTCCTCTCTTTGTTTTTCCAAGAAAAGGTGTTAAGTACCTTTTGGAAGAGGTTTAAAGGGGACATAACATGCTAAATCCATTTTTTAGATGTTGAAAGGAAGCTGGAGGAGGGCAGGGTGTGAAGCACCTCGTTTGGCTTTAAAGAGACAGCCTCAAAACGAGTTGATCTGGGACACACCTCAAAAACGTTGTGAAAGAGGGGCTTGTGGAGTTACAGTAAGGAGGAATTCAGACCAAAGCATTGTTCCACTTTATATAACTGAATGATTTAAATGTGGAAAAAGAAGGATTTAAAATCAGGATATGTTTCCTTTAAAATAGACGAAGCGTTTTAAAGTAAAGAGATTTTTTTGTTGTTGATGTGAATGATGGACCATGTTAAGGAATAAAAAATGAGAACACCCAATATAAAAAGACTAATTACGCAGTCAAAATAAGGAATGACACTTAATTGTTAAAAGAATAATAATAATAATAGCATGTATCAATACCATGATATGATATATAAAATTAGAGAAAAAAATGAACATCTATTTTTTAACACAACAGTCAAACTAAATAGGGGTCAAAGGTCAAGTGCAGCAGTGGATGAGCTCTGGAGCTGATAGAGATTTAGTTTCTGGCTCAGAAATGTCTAACCTTCATTGTGAGGAATCTCAGGGCCTGAGAGAGAGAGAGAGAGAGAGAGAGAGAGAGAGAGAGAGAGAGAGAGAGAGAGAGAGGGGACAGGTGACTTGTGAGAAGACTTTTTTTCTAATTCAAACAATTTGCAGGAAGTTTATATCTTTTTCACTGAACATATTGATGCGGGGAAGCTGATGTCATTTGTGCCACCTGACTCCAGTGACTCCATCTTGGGTTACGGTCTTTTACAGATTCATCTTTGTTTTATTTACTGGAAATGTTATTATCATCTCCATCGGGTCTTGTAAGCTGAGGTCTGGAATAATCTCTTGTTTTGACTCCTGTTTGTTAAGTTTAAGCTCTTCAGACTTTAATTATTTAATTTTGTTTTCATTTCTTCATTTTGAATGACAGTTTTTTAAAACTGTATTTTTATTTTAGGTGTTGTGGGGAGACACACAAAGTGCACAAACACACACAGGTACTCACAGTTACTGTTGGTGTAAGACATTCAGCTCTTTGTTGCCTGTAAGGCAAAGTAACAGGAGCCTCCCGAGGAGGCAGAAACAGACAAAGGGCCTCTGTTTGTGTGACTTTGCATTTGTGAACATAGAATGAGTGAAGCAATGAAAAAAAAAGTCTGCCTGAGACTCCTCTCTTTGCTAAGGGGTCTCTTAATTAAAGATAAAGGTTTGTATCCACAGGTGTGCACAGAAGGTCTTTATAATTAAACCTGTAATATCAAGCTCTGCAAGCTTCCAGCATGTTTCCATGTATTTACTCCGCAAAGCCTTACAGTAATCTGTAAGGTGTTACAGTAAACTGTAACATCTGACTGGCTGCTACTCAAATGCATTTTTGATTTTTTTTTTCCAAAGCAGCTTTTGTGGGTCAAAAAGCAGTATCAAAGCCTTCAGGAAGCAGCTGATGGGTAATAAAGAGGTGTAAACCTGATCTGAGCCATGATGGCAAACAAATGGCACAAAAGTTCAAGGAATTAGTGTTTGGTGTAGTTCTTTGTTGTAACAATGCTTCTTGGTAATAAATCGTAAAATGTTAGAAAGCCTGTTCATTTCCTTTTTAAATGGTGCCACATTTGTAAGGAACATGCATTTGTGGGATGAGCAGTAGAGCTGAGTATGTGGGTTG
>JARVGW010000086.1:11639930-11653104 GCA_031762495.1 Anablepsoides rubrolineatus | reverse complement strand
CATCTATTTTTTGTCCTTCATGGACAGCAACCTGTGATGATCAGCACAACTCCTCACAGCACCTGGTGGTCCCAGGTGGTCTCCCATCCAAGTGCTAACCAGACCTGACCCTTCTGAGATCAGGCGAGAGGTGGTGCGTTCAGGGTGATATCACCACATCGTTAAAGTACCTGTGACATGCCTATCCTTCAAATACAAAAAGTCAAAGAAAGCATTTTTATACTTAAGATAATTGGCATAGTACACATGATTTTACCCATTTTGTCACATACCTGGTATATTTTCTTTTAAATTTGGCTCAGACAAAGTGAAACAGGAAGTGACATCAAAGGGGAACTCTTTAATAAAATAAACTCGCTGGTCTCAGTTTATTAAAACAAAATTATTTAAACTTCAACTCTTCTTTGTCTCTCTTTAATAGCGACTAAAAATAATCTAAAGCAACATCAGATTTTTCTCTACAGTCTGTGTTGTTAGCTGTTGTAACAACGCTCTGTTTACATTCTGACATTCCCCTTTGACATCACTTCCTGTTTCATCACATGCCAGTATTTCAACAACCCTTCATCTCAGCGACATGAAATTAGTTTTATCAATGTTATCTTTCTAAAAGTGCATTCATGTTTACTACAAACATTTGATGTTACAGACACTTTAAGACTGCTTAATTTAGAGGAGGTAAATTCTGTGGACCTGCAAAGGAGGATTTACTCAATTTGATGTAACATATCAGTTATTAACTATTTTTGCTGCTCTTGTTTGCTCAGATAGAATGGCTTCAAATGCTGACATCTAGTGATTACAAAATATATTTAAAAAAAATTCTGGACAAAGCAGTTCAATTCTCTTTTATTTTCTGAAAAAAAAAGTCATCTCAAAAACTGACAACCAAATCTTAGGTTTCACAGATTTATTAATGCATATAAAGTCATTACAGCATAAAAACATCAATGTCTAAAAAAAAAAGGCTTGCTGATACATTTAGAGTGTTTTAAGTCTGACGTAAAGAAAAACGACACCAGAATAAAAAGGACTCTTTTCTACTACACAAAAGCAGCACATGTTGCTTCATCACAACACAAATGTATATGTTACATTTCAAACGATTTACATAAATAAACACAGTTCTCTCAGTCTCACAGTGCAATAGTTTTCCTCTTCACAAAACATTTTAAGCTTCTATTTTGAAGAGGTTCACTCGTAAACAACCTCACAATAAAATTAAACACTTCTGCAGCATTGAATACATTTAACCTGATAAATATTATTATTCTACATTCACAAATGTTTTGCTTATGTCCCTCATTTCTCTTTAAGCAGGTCTTTAAAAAGGGTTTTACTTTAAGAGGATCTACATCTTCATCTTTCTTAAATATTTACACTGTTCACAGAATCTCTGCTTTAGCAAGAAAACACCAACGCTTTCTTTTCTTTGTATAATACATTCATATGCTGTCAAAGTTAGTTTGAAAAGCATCATAAAAAACACAATTACAAATGTTTATTAAGAGACCTTAGAGATCATTCATCTACATTTAATTTCTGTGTGCAGGACGTTTGTGTGCAACTGGGAGAGATCTGGGTGAACTCAGATGTTGATCCAGGTGGGATCCAGGGTGGCCGTCCCGGTCCCTCAGCCTGACAACAGCAACAGTAGCTGGATGTCTCCCAGTCCAGCTCACAACACAAGCTGGGAGCACGCCACGTCCCCCGCTAACCTCAGCTAACGTCTGAGTGTTGTGTGCGTGGTTACATACAAGTTGCATGTGCAAAGGTTGCAATGTTTACACGTCAAAGCGTGGATATTTGAAAGGATTCTGTTAGAAAGGGAGTTTTCCTTCTGAATTCCTTAACATGAGATTATATATAGATATAATCTACACAGATTACACAGATTTTACTTACTGCAGAGCAAATGTGTCAAACTCAAGGCCTTCGGGTGACTTCTGTCTTTTCTGCCATGCTTAATTTGATAGAAAAATAGATTTTAAATAAATAACTTTTAATTTTGGATTAGATAAACAATTTAAAACATAAAAGATATTAATACTTATCTGACCCCTGAGTTATTGGCTTTGAATGCTGTTGAGTAACTGTGTTAGCTGAATAATCCTGTACTAATGTCTCAAAATAAGCTGCTTTAAAGCCAGCATTGACCATAAACTACATCTCCCATAATGCGTGTTGATTATTTTACCTGCGAAATGATGACATCCCACCACTAGGTGGAGGTGCACAAGGTTCAAGGCAAAATTCAACGCATAAAATCGACATTAGCTGTATGTTTGTTGGCCACTTTACTGGGAAGTGTGAATTTCCCACTTACAAGTCATGAATTTAAACTGGAATACCCTTCTAGTGGGAATTCCCTGTTGGAAAGTGGGAGAGTTCAGAATTCAGGATGGCAGCTCCTCACCACAACTCAACAATGAGTAAAACTCTTACTTTTACTTTTAATAGTATTTCTGTATTATTTATTTCACATTCTGTCAGTTGTACATGTAGTACTTTTCAGTGTTAATAATAGGACGTGTTAAAACGCTGACTCTATGCAGGAAATACCAGGTAGAGCTCAGTTATTGGTTGTTATTAGCCGTAGCAATGAGACGAGGAACGTGACAATTCATGTTTAGTCCAAGTTAAACATAAAACATCGGCATTAATTACAACTATAATGCTGATGGATTTTCCTCTGTTGGAGGAAAATAAGATGTCTGAAAATGTCAAAATGCAACAGGTACCATCTTTTCTTTTTTTTTTAAAAAAACGGAACTTCTGGAAGATCGTTTTGTGATTTCTCAACGCTTGCATGATAAGGCACGAGATTGGGGGGGCAGAAATTGTTATCCAAGAGCAACCTCAAGTTCAAACAGAAACATTACAAACTGCTTTTCTGTTTATCTAACATCATTCACATTGAACAAAGTATTCCACTGTGCAAAAATAAAAAGGGCAGCTGAACCATTTTTTAACCGCTCTAGCAGACCCTATAAGGCAACAATCCTGTCAAATCAAACAACACAAATAAAATCCCAATTTATCAAGAACTTGTTGTTGAGCTTGAATTACATGAAGGGGGAATTTAACTTGAACGTACAAAGGAAAGAGAAATATTTACAGCAGAATTGTTGCTTCAGTTAAAATGAGATTTTACATTCAAGAAGTTTTACGTTCTCACTTTCTGGTGAAAGAGCTGACACAAAGACTGAAAACAGCATCTCTAAACCTCATTAACATGTCTGATGTAAACTAAACAATATTTAAATGGGATGTTTTTAAAACGTAGCAGAAACATTGCCAGCTGTGTTCAATTCACTGTCAGGATAACCATTTTTTCCCCAAACGACTATTTGACTTTTCATCTGAAGAGGCGACCTGACGGCTTGTAGTGCAGTGTGAGCTGGCGGGTGCTGTAACCAGACATACCGAAGCCCACGAGACCCAGCAGAAGGGCTACACGTGGGATGGCAGAGCTGTCGTCAGCTGTCAGCATCGTCTGCGTCGCCTGAGTCTGAAAAAAAAAAAAGCGAGCAGAGGTCATCACTGTCTGTAAACAACCATCATTATCCTCACCAGGGAGTTTGGTGATGAGGGGATCCGATCAGGACTGTGTCTCCTGGTAACAGTTTTCATCTGTGTCATAAAAAAGCTGGGCTTTGTTTACAGAGAGGGGCTAGTAGAGCAGCAGATAATAAGCTGATGTTTCTTCATTTTAAAACAGTCCAAAATACTGATCAGGCTACATGTTTTAAATACTGCTCCAATTAGAGGGCATTTACCTGACCCTGATCTAAAACCACTTTGATTCAAATCCAGCTCCAGTCCTTTATCCTAAATCCTGTCATGACTCATGTAAATATAGAAACTTTGTTTACCAGAAATAAAACAAAAACATCATTTCAAACAAGTATCAGCCCGACAACAATAACTCTTTTTGTTAAAATTAAAGATAGAATAGTTGTACATTTGATTTACACCAAAAATAACAGTATTATAAGTCTGCAATTTAAGTAGAATATCAATACTTAGCACCATTTCTGTTACAAAGCAATTATTTTTTATTCTAGAGAAATTCGCATTGATAGAACATGTTATCAGAGGCTTTGTTGGAATTTCCTGCACAGCTGGAAGTCTTCTGTAATCTAACTAAACAAGAATATCATCCTAAAGTATACTAACCTGGAGGTATCTAATATATCCAGGGGTCAGTCGAGGGATGCGAAAAAACATTGTTGTTCACTCCGGTGGTTTTACCGCTGAGACTTGCTGCAACTCTCCCTCAGGACTTCTTCCCTTTATCCCACAGCTCCTGTGTTTGTCTTCTGTTTTCTCCGCCTGGCTCAGTGTGGTGGCTGCAGCAACTCTCCCTCGACTTCACAAACACACTCCTCGCCCAGCCAGGAACACTAAGACACACCTGCTCTGTGATGATCTCCTCTGGAGTAATCCAGTCTCTGCAGGCTGAATATAAAGCCTCGGCTTCATTGCCTTTACGTAAGCTGATAAGTTTGTCTTTGTTTGTATACCTGCATCTGTGTCAGAGATAGATTAGTAGAGCCATTGGAGGTGCTGTGGATTATTATACCTACTGTATGTGGAAGATGTTCTAAGTGTATTGACCACAAATCAAGTGTGTAGGAGGGTGGAGGGGTCAACTTCTACTTTAGTATCCCATCATCAGATGGCAACAACACTTTAGTGATGTCTGCTGAGTCAAGCTTAAGTAGTTTTAACAATTAGGAACAATATTACCAATCATTGAAGTGGTAGGATTCTGGGACAGCTCTCTGCAGACACACAAAGGACAAAGCAAACATTTGGTCTTGAATTTTATGCCACCTAATTTCATCTTCTGCACTTACAAAAGCTTCAGTCATTTACAAATAATCAAGATAAAGATTTTAAAAATAGCGGTTACAACAGTGTAATAGTTTATACTGGATAGCATACTGTGAAAAACTTAATTTTTAAAATTATATTAAAAAAACATATTTGAAGATGCTATGGGAAAAATTATATGCCGAAAACGCCCACTCTTGTTTTAACACATCAGTGTTACCTTGAGGACCAGGGTTGAAAAACACTGATTTAGACTGTAGGAACATTTATCTGACATTGGGAAAATGTCCAGTCAACATTAATATCATAATTTAAAATATGGTATTTGTTTGTTTGTTTGTTTGTTTGTTTGTTTGTTTGTTTGTTTGTTTGTTTGGGGTTTAGTTTGATTGTTTTAGAAGTGCTTCAGTAGTTCTAATAAAAATTTTAAAAGTAATAATAAAATACAACTTTAAGCCTTCTTTGAAAGTTATACAGTTTATGAGCACACTGCCATGCGTGTTTTAGAGATTTCCCTGCTTTGACACACCTGTTTTAGGTGATTGCAGTTCAACAAAAGCTTGTTAATCAGTTATCAATTTAAATCAGGTGTGTTGAAGGGATGCATCTAAAACATGCAGGGCAGTGTGCCTTGAGGACCAGGTTTGAAAAACACTGGTCTAAATGAACCACTTACAACCTGCTACAATTTTCAACTGATAAGTGATGCTCCAGAAATAAACGCAGTACTATTTCCATAAACTGAAGTCATCAAAAACAAGAAATATTTGGGGTGACATAGAAAAATTTATTAGATGCTTTGTACAGCATGACGTTCACAGAAAATAACTATTATTTTACAAAGTTTACCAAAAAACATCTCAGCTGACTTTATTTAATAGAAGACTCATTCAGCTACTTGTGAATTCAACCTGAGTTCTGCTTTAGAGGCGTTTGCACGACTGTCAAATTATTAATATTAACTTCTCATAATGACACAGCTACCAAACATAATGTTGACATTATGTGATATAAATGTTCATATTTATTTATTTGGATTAGCTGTTTTAAATTTTTGCTTTATCCATAAAAAATGTTTGAAAAATATAATAATGTTGAATGTTGAATAAAACTAATGTGTTTCTGGATCATATTAAGTCTAATCAGTTGAGAATTGTGGCAGGCTGTAAGTGGTGCATTTAAACTGTAGGAACATTTATCTGACATTGGAAAAATGTTCAGTCAATTAATAATATCATAATAGTAATGTTTATAATTCAGGCCCAAGAGACAAATTGAAAAGGCGATATTTGAACAACCTTCTTCGTCGTTACGTCATCATTGTGCGCCTCGTTACAAAGAAGGGCCGTGGACGCTCTAAAATTGCGGGCCAATATTCTGCAGGTTTCCTTTCAAAAAATAAATTCTAACTAAAGTATTTTTATAACTATGTGGCCGTAACCTTCAATCGATGTTTTTTCCCCACAGAAGAGTGCAGTTTTTCTTCTGAGCTGGTAAAAAGAAAAAGCTGGCTAATATATAGCAGGCTAACAGCTAATGCTTCGTAATTTTGTTTCATTAAAAACACCTACGGACACTAGATTACCGATTATTAGTGAAGTTTTGATGGTGTTTTCTCTAAAAGGGAATCTCGCAGACTGAAATGGGCTTGTCTTCAAGATATTTAGAACATAATTCATAGGTAACATCTTAAATTTGCAAGAGTTAGCCAGATTTCAGTTTCATTTTGTTCAGTTTTGGCAAAGTATTTTACACGTGTTTTTTATTTATAGTCCAAAATCAGCTTTGCATTCTTTGGCTGTAATTCGACTGTATGAAATTCATTAATTTGGAAAATAAGTTCCAGTTAACCTTTGCCAAGTCGTGTTCCCCACCCAGTTAGTTTAGGCTGTTCTTGATAACTTTCGTTTGTGTTGCTTTGCAAATGGGAAAGCAATATACAGTCACAAAACACCTCAATATGCACGTGTTTCACCATAGTACATTATGTCTTTGATGTTAAAATAATTTTTGATATGAATAAAGTTACAGTAAATCAGTACTTGCACTTTGTTAATCTTTACTAGTTGTCACAGTTGCAAACATCATTTAAACATGTTTAAAGAATAATTTATTACAAAGTGACGAGTTGTAATATTGAAATATTAAATTACTGTTTAAAAAGGGTTCATTTGGAATTTTAGTTTTGTATAAATTTTAATTTTATTAATTTTCATTCAATTCTGACCAGACAGAGTTGCAAATACTGCTTTAAATATATGAGATATTTTGTTGCAACATATATGTATTTACTTTAATTTTATATTTACTACTTTTGATGTTTCCTGTTGTCTCTTAATCACAATAGGCATCAGTGTTCGGTTGCTTTATTGTTGTGTTTAATGGGTCTTATGTGTCAAACCAATATCTTGATGTATCCAACATTGGCAGCAGGGTCTAAACATCCAATTACATAAGTTAAATGTAATGTGAGTACACGGGCAAAAAAGCTGCCGTGTATGCATTTCTAAATTACATAAACAAACAAACAAACAAAACCAAAATGTTTGTATAAAGTTTAAAATCAGTACTAGTTCAGCACTTTGTGTTGTGCACCATACTAGCTTTTTGTTTTTTAAAGTGTGACTAGAAATAATGTTTTGCATGACAGTTTACATATGACTGCACTTGCATGTTTATGTAAAACTTTTAAACTCCATCAAAACAGCACATTAACTTTCAACTGAATGTATTCACTAAGCTAAACCACGGTGATCCAATTCACTCCACTCTTGTTAAATAAGATTAGTTACCTGAAAGGTGTTGAGAGTCCAACAGTGTCCTAAACAGCTGAATAGAAACATGTCCTCCATATCTTCCTAACAACCTGTTATTGGCTTTGTATGAAAAAAAACCAAACCTTAATGTGTTGTCGACGCTTGGCAGAAATATTCCTGTCAGTGTGCCTAATTTTGTTTAATAATCACATTGACCTGTTTCACGTAATCAGTCATTGCTTGTACAATAATATTACTGCTTCTTCTAAGATTTTTTGTTAGGATTATTTAGCTTTTTGTAGAGTTACTCCAAAAAGTATATTTGGTTCAAAATCAGAGTCTTGAAAGGCATTCCAATTTATTAGTTGCTAATGTTTGTTATCAGTCTGAACTTGTGTCTGGGTTCCAAACTTGGGGACGTTGTGGACCCAAGGAAGAATAGTTGTTGCTATGGTGGAAACCAATGGGATCATTTTAAATAAATAAATAGACTTAATGTATCGACTCTCCCCCTGTTGTCTCCTCTGCTCGTTTTCAGGTATAATGAAGAGAAGAGCTGATGTAACGTTTGAATTGCAGCAGGAGACAAAAAAGCCTCGTGATGAGAGCAGCTCAGATGAAGAGTCACAGTCAAGACAAGGTAATGGATACTGTACTCTTTCCATAGTAAACTAGTGCCATGTTTTTAGATGGTCATGGTCATTTTAAAAGTTGTCTTTGTAAACAAGAAGTTTATCTTGAGTATTTAATAATTTCACACCTTATAATAATTTTTAGTATGAATGGTTATGATTTGATAAAATGTTCAAGTTTTTTCATGTTGATCAACTTTTTAAATAAGTTGAAGTTTGGCTTCTTTTAACAATCTTTTTAATTCTAGCTGTTCATTGTTTTTTTCCTATCCAGACTCCAGCCACAATGAGTCCCTCAGTGACCAGGAGGATCACAGACCCGGGTTCTCCATGCCCTCCATAACATCATCATCCGTTGATTCCAAAGACAACGATGACGCCACTGAGACCTCAAAATTCTCCACATACAACAGCGTATCAAAGAAACTCATGGTAATAAAATTAAAACCAGCCTGAGATGTTTTTTTATCGTAACTATTTAGAAGTCCATGTAACATTTTTCATTAATTTTATCTTTTCTTGAGATATTATTTTTTTTCTGTATTTTCTAAACAAATCTTCTACCTCCAGGCCAAGATGGGCTTCAGAGAAGGCGAGGGTCTGGGGAAGTTTGGTCAGGGGCGAAAGGAGATTGTGGAAGCCTCCACCCAGCGTGGTAGAAGGGGTCTGGGCCTCACACTCCAAGGTTTTCAGGGAGAACTCAATGTCGACTGGCAAGATGAACCTGAGGTTGGCAAAACCAAGTGGTACCTGGTTTATTTTCAAGTAGAATTCTTGTTTTGAAATCTGATCTTTCTTTTTGTCTTCACAGCCCAGTGCAGTAGAGAAAGTAGAATGGTTCCCAGAATGCACTACAGAGATCCCAGATGCAGACGAGCTGAGGGACTGGATGAGTCTTGAACAGGTGCTCTATCAGCGTGAATACTTATGTAGAGATATGTTGGCAAAATATGTTTTTATAAGTATTTATTTGTTTTTTGACTCTGTTCAGAGAAAACATAAGATTGAAGAGGAAACTGAGTTTTGCACAGAAGATCTTCTGCACACTCTTCTACGGTGCAAAGTGAGTTACTACATAAAACACCTGTTAGAACACAAGCTTCTATTTGTCTTAACTCAAGAAATGACAATGCAAAAACTATCATAAATAGTTTGTAAATTATTATTATCTCAAATAAAACCTTGTTTTCTTCAGGTGTTATAGATCATTGTTTTAGAAGTTCCTTTTACAGACCTGTTTTAATGTTAAAGCCTCAAACTATTAAATCTCACATTTCTAAGTCAACTTTGAGTTCTGTTTGATGTTTAGACAATATTTGATGATTTGGAGGGTGAGGAGATGAGGCGAGCACGGACACGCTCCAACCCATACGAGACGATCAGAGGAGGTATCTTCCTCAACAGGTCAGGGTTTAAACTCTGAACTCCAAGTCAGTGTGGATGATAATAATAATTTACTTTTTTAGTTGAACTTGGCTGTTATAAAGCTAATTAATTTTCAAATGGTGTTATAATTATTCTGTAAAATGTTTGTTACTGTTTTTTGTTTTTTTTGCTTTGTGTTGTTTAGAGCAGCTATGAAAATGGCCAACATCGACCACTGCTTTGACTATATGTTCACCAATCCAAAGGATTCTCAAGCGGTGAGTGTGCAGTATATATGTGTGTGTGTGTGTGTATATATATATATATATATATATATATATATAGTGCAGTAACTTAACATTTTATGCTCAAATGCATGTGTAACAATTGTACTTGCGACTTTGGTAAACTTCTCATATTTTGCTTTGTACAACATGTTATAGTGGCGACACACAGGTTTTACTATGAAATTCTGCAAAAAAAGTTATTTAACTTCTAAAACATTCAATGCAACTTGTAGATTCTAAGAGTTGTTTTAACTGCTGTTTAAGTAATTTTAAAAAAAGGGGGGAAAATTGGGGGTGATGCCTCATCAGCGGGCCGTAGGGATGTCCCCTACGGACTCGATGTGGCCTACAGGTCACTAGTTGCCCATCCCTGGTTTAGCTGCTGTAGTGAACATTTAATATGTCATATAAACAGATAATGAGGCAAATCTTTTCCCGCCTTGCAGAAATCTCTGACGAAAGACCGCGAAGGTGAGCTTCTGTACTTTGGGGACGTCTGCGCCGGACCTGGAGGCTTTTCAGAGTACATCTTGTGGAAGAGGCGTTGGCACGCCAAAGGCTTCGGCATGACGCTAAGAGGTCCCTGTGATTTCAAACTGGAAGATTTCTACGCGGCTCCGAGCGAGCTGTTCGAGCCTTACTATGGTGAGTTATTAAAACCTTCACATCACAGCAAAGATGAAAGAGAGACAGGTTCAGTTCCAGGTGATAAATGATTCAAAGACTGACCTCGTGTGTCTCAGGTGAGGGCGGAGTGGATGGAGATGGTGACATTACTCGGCCTGAAAACGTGACTGCGTTCCGTAACTTTGTGATGGAAAATACAGACAGAAGAGGGCTGCACTTCCTCATGGCAGATGGGGTGAGATTTTTGAAGTGTATGATAACAAAGTCTCAGCGTGACCTGATTGTTTGGATCAGTTGTGGTGTGCTCTGTGTCTTTGGTAGGGTTTTTCTGTGGAGGGTCAGGAGAACCTGCAGGAGATTCTCTCCAAACAGCTTCTTCTCTGTCAGTTCCTCACGGCTCTCTCTACACTTAGGACAGGTATGTGCATGTTTATTCACAAATGACTCATTTGTCCATTTTTGTAATCTGTGTTCCTGTTTATAGTAATATAGATTTTCTCTCTTTACCTTCAGGCGGCCACTTTGTCTGTAAAACCTTTGACCTCTTCACTCCTTTCAGTGTTGGTTTGGTCTACCTGCTCTACCTTTGCTTCGAAAGGGTCTCACTCTTCAAACCTGTCACCAGTCGGCCCGCCAACTCTGAGAGGTGGGCTGTTTATAGCAAATAACATTTAGAAGGCCAAAGTGAAAAATCTTTACCATCAGCATTTATTATAACTAGAGAATTTTCATTTCCTGGTGCAGTGTGAAGGCTTAATGCTGAAAGCTTTTATTATTATTAATTATTATTATACCTAGTGTATCTATAAGGCAACACTAGTGGGACAAAAATGATTTTGCTTCTGTTTGCAACCAGATTAAAGCTGTTTATAACCGTTGTATATGGGTGTGGTGTGTAATTTTACCATATGTTGATATGGAATAAAATAGACACAAACTACAGAAGCTAGTATCTTAAGCCTTTAGAGAAATGTAGTGGAGTAAAAAGTATGATTTTATTGTTAAAATGTAGTGGAGTAAAAAGTATGATTTTATTGTTAAAATGTAGTGGAGTAAAAGTAAAAAGTTTTCCAAAAAATACTACTTAATTAAAGTACACATTCTCAAAAACTGTACTTAAGTACAGTACTCAGTTCTACTTTGTTACTGCCCTTCTCTGGGTTCAGAGCATGATAAGGGATTGAAGTGTGTAAGAGGCTGATCTGTTGTCACATGTCCACCAACAGATACGTGGTGTGTCGAGGTCTGAAACCAGGCTCTGATGCAGTCAGAGAGTACATGTTCAAAATCAACCTGAAACTGAACCAGCTCAGGAACACGGACACAGATGTTATAAGCGTGGTTCCTCTGAGCATCATAAAGGAAGATACTGACTTCTACCAGTTTATGGTCAACTCTAACGAGAGGTAAAAAAACAAAGAAAGCAGTTTTCTCAGAGTGTTTAAGGACTGCGTTTGAAACAATGTGGCTGACAAAGATGGAATTTTCCTGTGACCGCAGCCTCTGTGCTGTCCAGATCAAGGCCTTGGCTAAGATTCACGCTTTTGTCGTAGAACCGTGAGTAAGCACAACTAAAGATTAACACTGATGTTTTTGTTTTAAATAACAGGAGGATGTTTGTGTCTGAAACTGACTGTGTTGAATTGTGGGAATTTGTTTAGGACGCTTTCAGAGCCGAGACAAGCTGACATCAGGAAGGAGTGTCTGAAGCTGTGGGGGGTAAGAGGAGGAACTCATTCTGAAACTAACAGACTGAAATGTTTTTTACTTCTATTTTCAAATTATGTCTATAACTTGGGTTTGTTTATCTGTACTTTCAGGTACCAGACAAGGCCAGAGTTGCTCCTTCATCATCAGACCCAAAATCAAAGTTTTATGAACTAATTAAGGTAAAAAAAAAAAAAAAGTTTTTCACTCTGAATATTCTCAAACTTTTGTTTTCAGCATATTACTAATGAAAGTCAAACAATATAAAATAACATCTTACAGATGTAACTTAATATTTTTTATTTTTATAAAAGTAAATTAATTAACCAATGAAGATGTTGTGTAAAACATAAATAAAAACAGAATACAATGATTTGTAAAATCCTTTTTCAACCTATCTTCAATTGAATACACTTCAAAGAGATGATATTTAATGTTCAAATAGATAAACTTTATATTTTTCTTTTTTCTTTGCAAATATTCACTCGTTTTGAATTTGATGTCTGCAACATGTTCCAGAAAATCTGAGACAGGGGCAACAAATGACTGGGAGAAAAACAAACAAACACTTATTTGGAGCATTCCACAGGTGAACAGGTTAATTGGAAACAGGGGAGTGTCATGATTGGGTGTAAAGGGAGCATCCTCGAAAGGCTCAGTCGTTCCCAAGATAGGATGGCGGACTCTAATACTACCTATGCTCACGACTAAGGGGCGCCATTCACCGTGGGCTTTCATTCAGTAAAAGCAAAGAACTACACGATTAAATAGTGAAAAGGGAAACACAACATTTAGAGTTTAACTCACCAGGCAGGTACAGATTCAGGGTTTTAGTTGATATTGCTTACCGGAAGCTGGAAGCTGTCTTACTCACAGTGGTTCAGACTAGGCATGTGCCGAATACCGGTTTCAAGGTATACCGTGATATGAAAAAGTCACGGTTTCAAAACCACTAAAATTT
>JARVGW010000086.1:11614478-11633182 GCA_031762495.1 Anablepsoides rubrolineatus | reverse complement strand
TGTGTGTGTGTGTGTGTGTGTGTGTGTGTGTGTGTGTGTGTGTGTGTGTGTGTGTGTGTGTGTGTGTGTGTGTGTTCCAGGAAAAGGACTATGAGATCCGCACTTATCACCCCACTAAATGGGTGAGCACCTCTCTGAACGGGACACAGTGTGACGAAGCCATGAAGACCGGCTTCCGCAGACTCTTCAACTACATTCAGGGCAACAATCAGACAAGTGAGTTTCAACAGAATCTGAAACATTAAATATAAACAGGAAAGAAAACGAAACTCGAACTTCTGTGCAGCCAGTAATTTCTGCTGTTTTTGCCAGTGTGTTAGCAAAAAAAGATCTGAACCACTGGATGACTTTTAATGAAACTTTCAGAGAGTAATAATTTCATCTAAAACTAACTAATTCATGATAACACAAAAATGGCTGTAACTCAGCTGAATATTTTTTTCAGTAAGAACTACTTTCTACAAGCTTTTATCAAACAAACATAAATAATTAACTGCATTCCTTCATTAGTTTTGAAGCCATGATGTTGTAGTGATGCTTGATATAAAGCCTTACAAAATATGAAAGGACTTGATTAAAAGGAGCCAGTCGAGTGGAGGAAGTTTAGGATGGAGGTGATGAATAAATGCAGGAGAAAAGTGACTTTATTTGCTGCTCAGCAGTTTGGGACAGTACAGCAGCTTTTGCCTGACTCGGCAGTTTCCTGCAGCGTTATTGATGATAGTTTTTATTATCTGTGCTGTTTACTGAGCTCTGCAGCAGGAGGAGAGTGCTACCTCAAAAAAAAAAAACATCTCAGGGATCTTTGTGCTTCAAGGTTTGAGTTAAGCAGCTAAAGTGGTGACTTGACTCGTGCTGCTCACCTGTTTCTGTTTTTCTTGTATTTCAGAGGCCAAAGTGGAGATGACGGCGCCCGTGACGTGCCGCGTGCTCCCCGGAGCTGGGCCTGCCTGCGAGTCTCAGTTCACCGTTTCCTTCTACATCCCAGACGAGCTGCAGGCTGAGCCGCCAGAGCCGAGCGACCCCGAGGTGTTCGTGGAGAAGAGGAAGGAGTTCACCGCATACGTCAGGTAGAGAAACGGCCGAGGCTACGGTTCAAGACGAGAAGTCGGAACATTTCAAAGTTTTAAATCCATTGTGTGCATTATTTTTCCACTCCAGGACATACGGCGGCTTCTCCAATGAAAATACGAGGCGAGACGAGCTGCTGAAGCTGATCGAGAGCCTGAAGAGGGACGGCGTGGAGTTCGTGGACAAGCCGTTCTACACCGCGGGGTACGACAGCCCCTTCAAACTGACCAACCGCAGGAACGAGGTGTGGGTGCTCAGGAAGGAATACGAGCCGTAAAAACGTGACTGATACTTAGGCTACGTTCACACTGATTGGATTCTTTTACATGGTCGTTCACATTACAGTTTAATGCCACGTTGAAGAAAAACAAAAAGTGACCCACATATGCAGAGGACATGACGTCGTACTCAGCACAAGTAAATCTGGATGCTACATGTTAGCATGCGTGGATCAATTCTGAAGAAACCTAAATATTTAGTGTAAATTCTTAGTCATCAAGAAAATGAGAAATATGGAAAGTTAAAAAAAAAAAAAAGGTGATGGACGGATAGTGTGTGATGCGATAGTTTAGGCAGAGGTTGCTTTGAAAAATGTTTGATATGCATTTAATTTAATACCACATGAAAATGACTAAAAAATGGACTTCTCATTAAAAAAAAATCAATTTGGGTCACTTTTGCCTGCAGTGTGAACGTAGCCTTAGAAACCTAAACGTAGGAACTGATTTTTAAACATGATCAATTTATAAATTCATCAGTTTATCAACTTATTAATATTTAAAAGGAAGAAAAAAATGTATATTTGACCCGATGACAAGAAACGAAACACTGGGTTTGAAGAGCTGCAGTAGAGCATCATTTAAATAAATATCATGAGGGGAAAAACAATGAGACGACAACGTCCAGCAGGGGGAGCTGATGAGTTAAGCTGATGAGAAATGTATTATTTTCTGATTTTAAAAAGGGATTTTCTCCTTGTATTTAACTGACTTTCCTTACACAACAAACTGCTTGATGAACACAAGTTAAATGACTCATTTGTTTTTAGTAGGAATCAGCTGCTCCACCTGTTCATACTATAAACTGTAAACAAACCAAGAAATGAAGTGTAGGACTGTGCCCTGCACTTTTAAATAAATGTAAAAAAAAAAAAGGATCCTAATAAACTTCATATGAACTAGAAGAGTCAAATGCAGCTCCTGTGTTTACATTTTAATTTCTTATTTGAGAACCTGACAAACCTGTTTTTCTGCTCAGATGTCTCCAACATGGCTGCTTTTAAATCTGATTTGATTAACGACTGAGTCACTAAATCTGGACCAATCACAACACCGAAGTGTCTTATTTAAAATTTCAGTCTGAAATTTATAATAAATTACAACATGTAACATTACAGACTGTAGTTCACACCTGTGAGCATCGATTTGTTGCTTGTAGATTAGGCTCTAAATTGCTTTTTTATTTTTAATGTTGTTTAAAGGGAAACTGATGCACAAACCGATCACTGATGTCTGAATGATAATAAATGTAAAATGTATTTTATCAATAATAAATGTAACTCATTAAATGATCCGCTATTCTGTTCATTTGTTATGTTCTGATCGTCCTCCACACTGACGTTTGCAACCTTACCTCAGCCATCCTCCTCCTCCTCCTCCTCCTCCTCCTCCTCCTCCTCCTCCTCCTCCTCCTCCTTCTCCTATCAGCTTCGTCCAGTTGATCCATGCTGACTCGGTCATTTTATTTGTGGCAGGTTTGTTCCCAGCATCGAGTTCCGAAACTCAGCAGAAATGATGTTGTTTTTTTTAAATCCCCTTTTATCGACACACAAACACTTTATCTGCAGCTCGTCAGCCTGTTGGATGTTTGCTCATTGAGGCGAAGCTCTGCTGTGAAAAACAAGTGTTTTAATTATCAGGTTTTCTGTTGTCTGGATAGTTTATCTGCGTCTTTGCAGCCTGACTGGATATGGAGATTGGGGGTGGGAGACACATGCCTGCTGATAATTTTTAACTGGAACGTTGAATATGACGTGGCACGCTTCGGTTTAGATTACATAATGAGATTTTAGGGTGGGACTCGTCAATTTATTCCTTTGAATTAAAGCTGTGTTGTTGGAAAGATGAACAAAAGGGACTAAAACACATGAACACGTCTGGTTCTGGCTTCTTGTTTGCTTTAGGATGGATTTTAAGGTTTTACTGCTTACTTTTAATATTTTACCTGTGTGTAGATTTTTAAATCCATGCTTAAGATGCATCATTAATCCTTGGCTTTTGATTCTGGCAGTTTGAAAGTCTTTAAGAGCTAATGTTTTTCTGTTTTTTATATTAATTTATCTTGTTTTTGAACATTTCTGTGTTTATTGTTTTATCTGTCCCTTCAGCTGAACTGTGAAGCACTTCAACTTTGGTTTTTATGTGTTATAGAAATAAACTGAAGCTCACTAACTACACAAAAAGTGGATTTTCACAGTCTTGTTTCAGTGATGCGAGGCGCAGCAGCAGATTGAAAATTGGGGATTTCTTGAATGCACCAAAAAAACGTGATGATTTCTAGATGTTAAAAGACCAAATAGATATGATAGGAGCATATTTGTTTTTGATACTGAAATCTTAAACACTAGTTGTAAAATAATAATAATAAAAGATGTTAGAGATTGTTTCTGTCTTTAACAGACGTACTTTCATCATGTTTTCATTCTTAAACACAATAATTCGGATCATGAGGCTGATTCAGAGGTTGTTAATGAACCTGATTTATTTCCTGAGTTTGGGTCAATAGATCTGATGTCCTGTTTGTTGGGCCTTTGTACAGATGTTCTGTACAGATGTAGTTGAAAACAGGACAGGAAGAAAGTGAGGTGTCAATAATGTGATTAGAGCTGGGAGGAGTTGGTATCGACTCAGAGCTGACAGTCAGAGGGAGGCTGTTTGTGGAGCCACAGAGGACAGGGGAATAAAAATAGTAAAACAGACTCGTGTTTTTCAGTCAGAGCGACCAAGTTCTGCTGGGCACGGGTCTATAATTCACTCTGAGTCCTAATGGCACGTCAAGAACGTAACGGATGACCTCTTCGCTGCAGAGGAGGGGAGGGGCCACGGTGCTAATTAGGCCATGATTTGGGTGTCGAGGCAAAACAGATGGCCGTGAATCATAATAGAAAAAAATAATGACAGACACGCTCTTTAAATATCTCTGATTTTTTTATTTTATTAGACATACAGAAGAGCGTCAGCAGCCCGCCTCCACTCCCACTTCTTCTTTCTCTGTCCATCAATCTGTTCCCAAACCTGTGGGATTCAGAGGCTCTCAGCCGGGTGCTCCATCACAACCAGTCAGGAGACGAGGGGCTCGTATTTTTTTGGTCACAAACGATTAAACCGCACGGTGTTACAGCCGCTATGTCTCACGCCTGTCAGCCCCTGTTTATAAATCTGAAAGGACCCTCAATTACTCAGCTGTGAGCACCCGAGGGAGATTTACATGAAGCTGTAAATATTGACTTTATTGCATCTTTGAAGCAAAAAATAATCTGATAGTGTCGAGCTGGTAAATGTGTTTTTTTTTTTTAATTCTCTGCACGTCTCATCCCCAAACATTTGGTTCTGTGTCCTCCATGAATGTCCTGATTCACTAAACTGACACCCTGCTATGAGAAAATAAATAATCTATAAAAAAAAAATAAGGAAACCACTACCCTTAAACAAACAAGGCTCTAAAAATGTACAAATTCTAAAATTAAAATCACTTCAGACTTCTCTATTTACAACAGATCTATATAGAAAAGGAAAAGAAATGTTATAAAACCATTACAGAAATCATTTAAGCACCATAAAGTTCTAACAGATCCTCTCAGCAGACGTTAAGCATCACGTGGTGTCAGAACAGTTTATTTTCTTAAACTCTTTGGTTACCCACAGGAACACTAAAAGACCTGAACAATAAAATAAGATTCTTTTTCTTGCTGTACATTTACAGGTTCAAACTGAACTCCACACTCGTAAAACTCATTAAAACAAACATGTCTATGCACAGTGCAAAATCTACAAATTAAAATAAAAAAAATCAGATCGGATTGTTCTTTTCATACAATAATTTTGCTGCTTTAGTTTTGTAAAGTCTGCTTTGATCCCGTCACTAGGTGGCAGCACTGAGCCTCCTGTCAACTCGAAACAACTAAAAAAGAAGTGAAAATGAGCAGAAAGCTGGTGAAAATGCCACTGAATGTTTGTACCGAGGAGCTTTCTGTCTGTTGTACCACGTCCTCCAGAACTTTCCAGGTTTCTGTGATGCTCGTGCTGCTTTCTATCACTTTTCAAAGCAAACCGAGTGAAAGGCTGGAACTTTGAACTGCTGCAGAAGTAACGCCTCAGTTTGTGTTCTGAGTTTAGTCCTTGAAAGAAACTAGAAGGAAAAGCCAGTAAAAAGCAGAACAAACACAAGACACGGGACTTTAAAGAGTTGATCTGGAACAGAAAGGATAAATTGCCAAACGCAGGAGAAAATCAGTCCACAGGATCAGAACCAGCTCAGACTGTTCTGTGGTGCACCGAGGCGACCTCTGGGCTCGCATCGTGATGCCGCTCCTTCAGCAGCAGCATCAAGAAGAGGGGGCGGGGCTCGAGAAGGCGTCTCTGACGGCTCCCCCCCCGCCTGCCTGCCTGCCTGTTTACGACACGACGCGAGTTCAGCTCATCATGTGCCGGAGGAGTCTTTGAGCGCCGGGAGAGTCTGGGCCGCGGGTCCGGACAGACTCTCAGCCGTGTCTCCGTACTCGCTCTCGGCCAGCTCCCCCTCCCGCTCACAGATCACCGTCATGGGGCTGCTGAGGATCCGGCTCCGGGTGTTGTACTTGCTGCTGGCGGCAGACGGCGGGATGCGGGGGCGGCCGTACCTTGACCCGCCCGCGGAGTAGGGTGAGGACGTCGGCGAGGACAGAGCGAAGGCGTCGCAGCGGCTCCACTCCGCGTCGGTCGCCCTCTTCCCTCGGCCGGAGGGGCTGGAGGGCGAAGCAGGAGGGTCCAACTCGCCCTCCGAGCGGGTCCGTTGGAAGCGGGGGTCGGTGGAGCGGAGCATCTCGGCGGCGGACATCCTGAAACTGGTCTCAGAGCGGCTTCCCTTTCTCAGGAGCAGGGCCTTGAAGGTGTCGCTGCTGGTGGAGGACTTGCGGAGGTTTCGCTGGATGGAGCCAGTCTGACGGGGCAGAGAGGACCCCGCCCCAGGAGACGAGCTGGTGGGGGTTGAAGGTGGGGACTGTGATTGGCTCCCAGCCCGGGACTTGTCTTCTTCAGACTCTCTGCGACCCAGGACCTTCCGCTTTGACCTGTGGAGGAAAAGACGCTCAATAAGCTTCAGACTACAAACTTTTTCTGTTGAGAATCAATGAGAGGTTATATTAAAGGGGACCAAAGAAGCAAAATTCACTTTTTTTCAGTTTTTTTTTGTTTACTTACATTTGGGTCTGTACTGCTTCTAAAAACAGTCCAAACACAAAAAAATGCACTCAGAGGTATTTTTACTATAAGTAAATGTATTTTTCTGTGTCTTGAAATGAGCTGTTTTCAAACACCGCTACTTGTGATGTCACAAGTCTCACTCCAGCCCACCCCAACCTGAGCCCAGCTCCTCTCCTGGTAACCCAAGCAGAGACTCCACCCACTTCCTCACAGGACGGTTCTGCTGTTTTAGAACAGAGATGGAGAACAGAGATGTGTGGCTTCATTTTATTTATTTTTTATTTTTATTTTTGATGGCAATGTTCTAACAATACTAACAAAGAAAGTTGTAGTTTGTGTAAATAATTTCACCATGGACTACTTTGGAAAAATAGTGCTTTCTACTGAAAGGAAACAAAGTAAATTAAAAGTAAACTTCTGGCAGGGGGCGGAGTTAATGTAAACAAAAGGTTTGGAGGGGGGTTTCTCCATAGCAGCTTATGCTGAAGAGAGCTAAAGAACAGGCAGAACTGAAAATGTGAAATTTCATTATTTGAGATTAATTTTGTGAATTAAATCAAATGAACATGTTTTGTATAGCCCACAGATGTGTCCTAACTTGTTCTAGGACCCCCATATTAGGTCTCCTTTAAATAATGCATCACAACAGAGTAGGTGGAAAATAAAAAAAATAGATCCAGTGGGAAAAAAGTATTTAGTCAGCCACCAATTGTTCAAGTTCTCCCACTTAAAAAGATGAGAGAGGCCTGTAACTGACATCACCTCAACTATGAGAGACAAAATGAAAAAACACATCTAGAAAATTAAATCACATTGAATTTTTTAAAGAATTAGTATTTGGTCAACAACAAACAAGCAAGATTTCTACTCTCACAGATCTGTAACTTCTTTAAGAGGCTCCTCTGTCCACTCATTACCTGTAGTAACGGCACCTGTTTGAACTTATCTGTATAAAAGACAACTGTTCACAAGCTCCAACACTCCAAACTCCACCAAAGAGCTGTGTAAAAGACTGACTCTGCAATAGGCAAGCAGCTTGGTGTGAAGAAATCAACTGTGGGAGCAATAATTAGAAAATGTAAGACCTACAAGACCACTGATAATCTGTGAGTGAATGCTGAGTTGCACCAAAAAAACACCTACTGTGAAGCACGGGGGTGGCAGCATCATGCTTTGGGGCTGTTTCTCTGCAAAGGGACCAGGACGACTGATCCGTGTACATGAAAGAAGGAACAGGGCCATGTATGGTGAGATTTTGAGTGCAAACCTTCTGATCTGCATGGAGGAAAGGGCCAACACACCAGCCACAGTGTGAGCCAACCGTGTGAAGACTTCCAGAAAATGTTTGACCTCTGTCAGTGTAAACAAAGGATATATAATAAAGTATTTTTGTTATTGACCAAACTGTATATTATATCATTTCTGTTAAAGGAAACCCTGTGAGTTTAAACAACAGACGCTGCAGCTCTGCTGATCATTTCAGATGCTGCACAAGAAAATGAATCCAAACACAAAAATGTGAGAGGGCTCAGAGCAAAGTGTTAATCACACATCAGCCAGCACCATGTGCAAAACGCCTGCGTGAGAGCTGTCAGGATGTGGGCCCCTGGAGCCAGCAGGTAATCAGCCTTATTAATCTGTAATATGGAGGGTCAAACTGAGGGATTACGGTCAGATTGCTACTGCAGATCCTTTTATTTTTAATGTTGGAGAAGAGAAATGTGGAAACTACAGATTGTGTGATAAGCCAGAGAAAACTGAGGCTAAAGGGAAAGAGATAAGTGAGACCCAGAATCCATAATGTTTGAGTGTTAAAAAAAACCCCTTTCCACACGATGAGTGTGAGATAATAAAGCTGCTGAAGGTCACAACAAGCAGGAAATGAGAGGCTCGTGTGTGGATCAGGATCCTCTCTGCAAAATAAGTCTGTGGCCTAAATTCAGCCTCGTGGCGCTGGTGCGTCCCTCCGTGTGCTCCCCGTGTCACGTTAGCATTGAATCATGCTCCATAACACACCTGAACTCAGCAGTGACTGCACGCTGAGGAGGCAGCACCAAAGCAAACAGCAGCAGCCTCCAGTTCTGGAGGTTAACAAGGCTGAAATACGAGCCACAGCTCGGAGCACTCAATTGATTTCTTCCTCTTGGCATTATTACGCTCCGTTTGGAGGATCTCCCACAATATAAGTTGTTTTCTGCTGCAGCTGGGAAGGACTTTCATCAGTTTTACCCTCCAACAAATAAAAAAAATATGTAGGCGAATGAATCGCATGACAGGAAACAGAAACTGGTTACATTTTCCAATGAGTTATTTGTCGTTTCACGGCTCAAATCTCGTCTCAAACCTGTAAAATGATTCTATATGCTAAATAAACCCGAGGTGTTGCGGAGGAGCAGGAACATCCTGGTTGTACAAGTGACGCCATAAAACCTGCTCCGAATGAGAGAGAAGATCCTGGGAAATTTAAGCCTCACGAGAAACTCCCAACTGCTCCCGCCGCCGCCACACGTGACCGAGAAACACAAACTGGTGGCTGCATGAGAAATTTATGATGGGAGCGCTGGAGCACGTATGCTATATGTGTCAGAGAGCACGAGAGGCAGAAAAAGTGAAGACTCTGGATGGGAACGTCTCCAGTGGCGTCTAACCCAGATTAGGGCCAGAGGGTGTTGAGTAGTTAAATAATAAATGAAGCAACAGCCTTTTTTTTTAGGTGTTTGTTTTCTGCTGGGAATAGTGACAACGTGAACACAGACGATCCTTGATGAAGATTCAATCATGACTCGTTTTGTCTAAAAAAAAAGCTGCTCTATTGAGAGCTGGGAGACTTTAGGTTTTGGTGCGGGACAGAGCCGGATGACAGGAAGGAAGAGGTGAGGGGTGCAGAAATGATCAGGAGGTTTTGACAGGAGAAGAAACTTGGGAGTTAAGAGTGATTTGGATTTATGGGGGTGAAGGATGAATAAAAGAAAAAAGAGAGAAAAAATGAAAAGCAGAATACAGAGATGCATCAGTTACCTGTGTATGGCGGCAAAAAGGTCCTCGGTGGTTCGGGGGCGATTCGGAGACGGGGTCACCATGATCTCCTCAGACTCCCTGTTGTCAGATGGAACCGGAGACGAATCAGCCGTTCTGGGTTCAAAAACTTCACCTGAAAGACAAAGCGGTTACTTCCTTAGAGAGTAGAAAACGCACACGTTAAGCATCACGTATGCGCACGCCGCGTCGCATCAACAGCCTGAGAGATCTGAAGAGGAACGGAGGAGGTTCCAGACCGTTGCTCTCACATTTTCCTTCTCCTCTGCGCTCACATCTGAGCTTCAGCTGCCCGAGACGCTGAATGCAGTCACACTTTACCCATCCTCCTCTTCATCCCTTTAACACATAACATCCCCTCCCTCCCTCCCTCCTCCTCTGATATGATGGGAGTCCCTCCCCCCCCCCAACTCCCACCAACCACAAAAAAGCATCTCCCCTAGGACACTTGCCCCCTTCCTTACCTCACGGAGAGGATGAGATGAAAAGGGAGCAGGACAGGGGAGGAAAAAAAGCAGGGGAGTTGAAAAGATGGAACGTGAGAGATTAACCAAAAAAAAAATGAAAAAAGCAGAGAAGCAAAAAACTGATTTTTGGACAGAAAGATGGATGATTAAGAGAAGAAGATGTAGAGTGGAGGAGAGGAAAAAGAGCAGAGCAGGACAGCAGCCATGAGAGCACTCTGTGTGTTACATCTATAAGGCTGTGTGAGTTCATGAGGCTGCAGCAGTCATAAGCTGCTTCTTCCGCTCAGTTTTCACAGTTTTTAAAGCTTTAAACGCTCCTGGAATCAAGTTTAGCCTCTCAGCTTTGGAGGGAAAAACAAATTTCACAGCTGTTTATGGAACTGGCAGCGTGAACACCAGGCAGCGGCACGACTTTCCAACCGTGTGAGATTATGCCTCAAGTCTTCAGAAATAAGAAATTGAAGATTTAAAATGTTTAGAAAAGTAGAAAAAATCTGAACTTTTAATAAAAGCCATTTTATTTAAAATAAAACTAGAAATGCTGTGTGAATACTGAGTTACTGACTTAGTTTGCTAAAATCTGTAGAAGCTGAAACTGACTCCTAAAGGCTCTGTCACACTAGACAATGTATGCAACATCTTTTATGTCTAAATTGCTAATAAATAATATATTTGATCAATTTGTTAGAATTACATTATGTACAGAAGCTTCCTCTTGATTTTTGCAATTCCATCCTCAACGTAGACGTCTTTAAAATGTTCATAAGTTGTCTAATGTGACAGGGTCTTTAGGCTGAAATAAGAAAAACTCTAGCTAAAAGCCAAAACTAACTAAATGTAGCAAAATATTTACTATAAGATAAATGTAGAATAGAGTAGGTAAAAGTGAGTTAGAAGTAGCAAAAGGATAACTAAAAGAAGTAAATAGCTAAAAATAGCAAATGACTGTCTAAAAGTAGCAAAAATATATAAAATAAAGGTTAAAAAAATGGCTAAAAATTGCTAATGACTAGTAGCAAAAAGCTAACTCAAAGTAAAGCAAATAAATAGCTAAAAATAAAAAATGACTAAAAGATAAATGTAGAACAGGGTATCTAAAATAACAAAACATTAACTACAAGCGAGAAGAAGCAAAAAGCTAACTAAAGGCAGCACAGAGTTTAGCTAAAATTGACAAAAGACTGACTTAAAGTTTCAATTAACTAGCTAAAACCTAAAAGTAGCAAAATGACTTTTAAAAGTAACATAAAACAAAAACAGAGCCAGTAAAGCAGAACAGTGTTATTGTATTTTGAAGGGGTAAATATCTATAAATAAAGTTAAATAATTAGAAAAGTACAAAAGTTACAAAAGCCAGAAGTTGTAGCATCCATCTCCTGAATGAGATTAAAGATTTAATGCAGAAAAAATCTAATGTAGCTCTAGGTATGCAGAAGTAGTTTAAAAAACATGCATAAAACTAAAAAGAGGGAAACAATAATGAGAATGTTTATGTTTATCATTTGACTCACTTGTATCGTCCTCCTTGGAGCTAATGGACTCTGTGATGCTGCTCGTTCCATCTCCTTCCTCGTCTTCTTCCTCGTTAATATCTCCATTAGAACACAGTTCGTGGTCAAGACTTGTCTCTTGGCTTGGAGAGGCACTAATGGAGAACTCATCCTGAAATTCAATGAATACCTCACTGCTTTCTGTTAAAAGTTCCCAGCTTTCTGTTGAATCCTTCTCGTCTTGTTCAGCATTTATCGCCTCCTCTCTCTGACTTTGCGGTGCGTCTACTCTGTCTTTCGTTTTTGTTTGAAAAGTCGTGTCCTCGTGATGTGCTGGAGCGTGCTCCTTGATCGGTTGGGGGGGAGACGATGGGACAAAAGAGAGTTTGGGTTTCTTGGAGACTGCTGGGGGCTTCTGTTTGGAGGGAGAACTTTCACAGCTTTGTGGGGGACTGGACGGTGCTTTCCCTTTTTCATTTCCTTTAAACAGAGAGTAACTCTGGTCCTCAGTTTTTCCATTGATGACAGCACTATCTGCTGTTTCACCTGGGATACTGCAGTCTAGTGACAACTCTTCCAAAAGTTTCGACACAGGCGACGAGGAGGACTTCTGCAAATCCTCCTCTGCGGAGCTGTCCAGCAGGGTGAACACAGCAGGATTCAGTTGGGTGTAAGAGTGTTCCAGGGTCTGAGTTCTCAGACCTTGAATGGCTTCCATTGTTTCCTGAGTTTTGATGTAATCCAATTTGTCGTTGACTTCGTTCTCTGGCCGTTTGACTGAACGCAGCTGAACACTCTGCAGGGCGAATGGAGTAATGAGGGGCTTAGTGGACTTTGTTGGGACGGGGGACAGATCTGGTTTAGGAGCAACCTTTGCTGCCTTCTTGGGGGAGAAGGATGCTTCTACGAGAGGAGGCAGAGGAGGAGGTGGAGGAGGAGCAGGCCCCGTGGAGGGCAGGGGAGGGGGAGGACTGATGTTACCATTGAAGAATGAACTGGTGTGAATCAGCAGATCGGGGGAGGGAGGAGGAGGGAATTCTGGAGAAGTGCAGCAAGCAGGGAGTGGGCTCGTGGAATTACCCCAAGGGGTGTTAGTGAATGGATTAGGGAGGGGTGGGGGAGAGGGGGAATCTGTATCAGAACTGAGTGGGAGTGGTGGAGGGAAGGGTGGAGGAGGGTTGAGAGGGGTGCTGGGAGCTGAGGAGGAGAGAAGCAGCAGGGGGGGAAGAGGAGGCGGTGGTGGGGGAGGACCAGAGCTCTTGAGGGAGTCTGAGGTGTTGGAGGAAAGCGAAGTAGAGGAAGACGAGACGGAAACCGAGGACAAGAGCGAAGACTTCCTCTCCGGTACCCTGGGTTTGGGTCGACTGCCTGAGGGAGACCTGCTGATCAGAGCCGGGACTGGGGTCCCAGCTGTGGGGGTGTTGGACTGGCTGGAGTAGCCACTGGATGGGGAGGTGAGTCTGTGCACCCGGTCTGGTGAGGAGCTGGAGGGTTTGGCCTTCGTCGACTCCCCTCCCTCCCGACCTGGAGCCCCCTGGGCCTGGTTGTTGTGAGTTTCTCCTCCATTCTGCAAGGCTTCTGGATGAACCCCAGCCAAGAGGTTTTCTGTGCCCTGTGTCGGCGGAGTCTGTGTCCTCTGGTCGCCGTTGTTGCGAGGGTAGTCTGAGTAGTATCCCCAGGAATCTGCATAGTCAGAGCGTAAGCTGCTGGTGTCACTGGGGGTTGGCGTCACGTGGCATAAGGAGTATGCATTGGACACGCCGCCACAGTTGGCCGGCAGTGACGCTGCAGAGCTACCCGCACTGATGCTGCTATGACTGCGTGGCCGCAGCACCCAAGGATCATCGTAGTCGCTGCTCGGACTGTGAGAAGGCGAAGACGGCGAGGCGCCTTTTCCCTTTCCTCCCCTCAGTCCCAGCTGTAAGCTCTGCTGCAAGCTGGCAATGAGAGTTTCACTGAGCATACCGTTGGGCTGGTTAGCTCCGCCGACACCTCCGAGAGGCTTTTTCACTCCGGGTTTGCGTCTGAGCGAATCCGTACGAGACGGAGGTGGCGGAGGCTTCTTAGACTTGCGAAGCGAGATGCTGCGAGACAGGGAGCGGTCACTGTACAGGCTCCCAGAGTCTTCCTGATTGGCCATCTCGCGGCACTCGTACATGCTGTGTCGAGTGGCCCGTCCGGCCGCTGCTCCGTGCCCACTGCCGTGGCTCCGAGAGCGCAGGCCCGAGTCCAGGTGCATTGAGGTGAAGTAGCCATCGTTGTCCTGGGAGTACAGGGAGCTGGAATCTGTTGTGGTCCTGGAGGAGTGGTCCAGGCTGCCGTACAACTGGTTGATAGGAGTGGAACAGCTGGAGGTGAGAGTGCGGTGTTGAGCTACAACATTTTCAGGCGTGTCGTAGATCCACTGTTCTTCTGGTGGGCAGGACGGAGGAGTGGGGGCTAAGGTGCTGTGGCTGTGAATGCTGCTGTCTGAGCGATTCAGCTCATTAACTGTCCCGCTCCCCTGGGCTGTGTGTTTAGGAGTAGAAGTGGCCAAAGCTGGGCAGGTGGAACTGTGAGAAAAGGCTGTTGGACTGGAGACCAGGGGATCGGCGTTAGTGGAGGAAGCCATAATGGGTGGTTGAGGCGTGGTGTGAGCGGACGTTGGCGACTGAGGTGAAGGAATGGACGCCTTGAGGGTAATGACCTTGGTGGAGCCGGACAGGGTGGCGTTGGGGATGTAGGAAGTGGAATAGGCAGCCTGAGGAGAAACCACGCAGGCTGCACTGCCATCCCACTCATCAGACTGCGTCCCCCTCACCTCCTGAGACTTGGGCCTGGGCAAGGAGTTCGTCCTTGGAGCGTTCCTCATGTGTACCACTGTACCGTCCACCTGAAACTTCCCGATCTGCCGCTGAGGCCGGTCGTCGGGTTTGATGGGCGTGCTGCTGTAGATGGGATCCGCGCTGAGGGATACCCTGGCGCCCTGACGGGGCAGACTGTGAAAGCGTGAGGGGTCTCCGTTGAGCTGAGGCATCATCACAACGCCGGAGCTGTCAGTGCTGGAGATCGAGATGCTTCCTGTGGAAGAGGAAGCAGATAGGCCCGCCATCTGAGCGGCGATGCCCTGTCCTCTCTGCGCCCGGATCCTTCTCATGGACGGTGGCACGACCTTCACCTCCTCTGTCTGGCAGCTCGTGTCTCTGGTCACAGAATGTCGGAGGGTGGAGTTGACGCTTCCAACTCGGCCCAAAGTGGAGTACTGTCCTGGAAGGAACATGGATTGTGGCCGAAGCTCTCCACCCCGTGCTTTTGTTGCTGAGAAACAAAGAGGAAATAAAAATGTGATTGAGAAATCTGTTTTTCTCTTCATCCAGTATATTTTCCCTTTTGTCCAGAACTTCTTCCCTTATAAAACCTTCCTTTCAGCTGACTGGACTGCCAGTTAAACTGTTCACAGAGAAGCTTTTTAATTAGATTTGTTGTAGCCCTGTCCTGTCATTTGTGTTAAAAACACCTGGTCTTCTTCATTAAGGAAATGACATGAGGGGAAACAGAAACACAACCAACGCACTCTGAATCTGGTTCTAGCTCGGTCTAATAGAAAAGCCAATTATCTCCTGGGGTCTGGTGAAGCATGTGGCAGCCAACACATCTGCATCAAAAACACGAGCGTGCGTGCACAACGTTACCAAGCTCGAACCTAATCGCAAACAACAGACCGTAAACTATACGCCGACACAAGGACACACACAAACGCAGACACACACTGACCATACCTGCTGGTGCACAATTTGAACAGATGATGTCTAATGTGTTTCTCATTTGTGGTGTCTCTCCTGGTGATGTTTGTACCCCAAAAAACAAACACACCTCCTGCGTCTTCTCTTTCTGTCTCTAAACCACACATACACTCTTCTCCCTCCTTTGCTAAAAGCTGAACTGACAGCTTGGCTGCTGCTGCAATAGATTAAGCTGCAGCTCTGGTGCAAAAGGAGGGAGGGATGAAGCACTGGGACAATTACCCCAGCTCCGGTAATCATGACAGTCAGATGCCGTGGTCGACGGGGCACAAACCAGACTTTAAAGCCCCTTCTCCTACCAGCCTCGGTGACCTCAGAGAAATGAGCCTTTCTCCTGAAATGCTGCGACTACATGACATGTAAATAAACGGTGACGGTGCACTGTCAGAGCACAGCTTAGAGGGCTTAATGTTGCTTAATGCCCAATTCAGCTGAGTAAGGCTGGGGGGCGTCTGGACCACCATATTTACCATAAACTCCACAAACATATATTTTTAAAACAGTACAAAAAGATGATGACTTTAACTTATATAAGGGGTATTGCACAAAACTCGTATCTCAGAAACACCCCAAAACACAAGCCTCTTGTGTTTAAAACCAATAAAAAGTGGAGTTGTAACCACAAAACTGCTGGAAGGATTTCATAGTTGGTTCTTAGCTATGAAGGCTTTTTTAACTGGGTGGAGTGGAGTGGCTGAGGTCATCTGCAGAAAACAGCTGTAAGGCTACAATCCAACCTCCCTCCCACTGTAAACAAATGACTCGTTTGTAGTTGTGTGAGATAAATAACAGAATAAGTCTGTTGAAAGTGATGACAAAATGAAAGGTGTTCATGCAGAACTGCAGTCTGTTGGGCAATGTGGAGCTCCACGGTAAGCCATACCTAGCTCCTGGTTGATGTTGTCAGGCAGCCCTGATATAGTCTTTCTGCGTTTGACCTTCCTGGGCCGGCGGGACATGGTGTCAGTGTTAATGACGGAGCGGCGGATGCTCGCCTGGCGGTCAAACACTGCCCCTGGTGGCCGGGAGAGCGAGAGAGCGTAGAGCAGGCGGACATACAGGCAAAGAGCAGTTGGTTAGTTGAAAGGAACAAACTCAACAACATGCAGAGGTTGTTTTTTCTTTTTTAATAAAAAAGATAAAACATGCAACATTAACCGGGTGGGGAACACGAGGGTCAGTTCAAACAAGTTATAAGGAAACACGACCTCACCTCTTCACCACCATCATGGCTGTGTTTAGCCACATTAAGCTCAGATTTGGTGTGGTAGTAGCTGAGAGTAGGGTTGGGCAATATTGGCAAAAAATTAATCATGACTTATTGTAGTATTTAGCAAATAATGATTAATTTGACAATTAATCCCCTGGAGTCCATGGACACCCTTATGTCCTAGTCACATGACCAGTTTAGTGGGAAAAATTAGCTCTTCGTAAAAATCTGTTCCAAATTGTGTCAAAACTACAGACTTCAGGCTATACATCAAATTTTAAATTGTGTTGATAGATAAATAAATTACAGAACTTTTTTTTTAATGTTAGTCATATTTGAAGCAGAGAGGAGCACCGAGCAGACTCTGCCTGGTGACATTAATCCTATTAATCGTCAAGTGCCAAACAAAAAATAATCAAATAATGTTTTTCTGACCATTATTTGCACATGATACGATTCTGCCCAACCCTAGCTGAGAGTCATCTCCAACACATACTCCAAGAACTAACAGATCACACATCTTTGTTTTAAACTCTGGCAGGAGGCTGTGAGTGATGTGCACTCATTTAAGGAATTACAGTTTTTCATTTCAGTGCATTAATTCAGGCTTTATGGAGCTTTTTAAAATAAAAAACAAGCTAATAAAAATGATGCTGAGTGCTCAGAAATGTAATTAATTAGCTTATCAGAGTCCAATATGTAATAATAATACATTTTATTTGAATAGTGCTTATTTTTAACTCAAAGACACTTTACAAGACTCAAGCTACAAACACAAAAGTCAAGTACATCAACAAAAACATAAAAGGAAAACACTTAAACACTTAAATTAAAGACTTGCTGAAAAAAAAAAAAGAAAAAAAATTAAAGACTTGCTTTTTCTGAACTTTTTCAATTAACTTCCAAGAAGCAAATACCAAATGTTACACTGGCTTTGCCCACGTTTCTAACAACCTCTGTTAAATTCCTATAATTAACATTTAGAAGCAACATAAAGGTATTTATTAGGTTGTAACATTATTGATTAATCTTTTTAGCTGAATACCACATGGATAACTTGGATCTAAATGCTAAAAATGGACTTCTAATAAAACAACTACAATACAGTAAAAATAGACATTTGGAAATGTTTTCAGAATAGTAGTTTGATTTGTAAATAATCATAAAGAAAGACATTTCTGACTCTTGGCAAATACATTAACAGATATTTAAATGTAAAAACTGGTTAATCAGGGCTTGCCAATTCAAATGAATTCATCCTCTGCCTCATTCATTTGAATGGCGGCACCTATTATTCACCTCAAAAAGGATCTCTATATTACCCATAGCTAAAATCTAAAACTGACCATAACTTGGCCAATTCTAGCCATATTGAGCTGAAATTTAGTTTGGTGGTAGCCAAGAGAAATCCACAAAACTATGTTGAAAATAATCCAGGCCCCTTTATAGTTTCTCCAGGAACTATTCTAGTTGTATTTTAAACTTTCCTTTAAAGTGAATAAAACTGTTGGTATTAGCTGCAAAGTCCCTATTTTATGAGCCGAGAGAAACGTTTTCTTAAACAGAAATATTAAGAAAAATAATTTAATAAATGTTTAATGCCAACTTTACATTTGAGTAATGAAGGTAGTAACATTTGTCAAAAACATGCAGTTTATACACACATGCACAGGACAGGATGTATCAGAAAGAGTGCTGAAACACACCATCAGTGTTTCAGGCTCCTCTTTGTCTGAATTCACCTGAGAAGACGCGACGTGTCACTCTGAGCTGCTCTTCTCTGAGCTGCTGACAGAGTGATGGTGTTAAAGAAGCAGAATGTGACACGAAAGGCAGGGAGTGTCCAACACACCGACTCCAAAGTCCCTGATCTGTGTGTGTGTGTGTGTGTGTTGAACAGGCTCAGTAACCTGAAGTGACAGTGGGTGGGGTCGATGCTGTGTGTTTGTGGAGTGGGACCACATTAAGCTCTCATTATTACCTGCAGGAGACGGAGACTGAGGTAAACTGGCCTTGACATCAGCTGAAGGTGCTGAGGCTGATTTCTGGAGTCTCACTCCAAAATAATCTAAGGGATAAATCTTAAAAAAATAAATAAATGTGGAAGCCTTTTTTTTAACACCGTGTCCTCATAACACAATCACAAATGTTGGAGAACAGTGGGGGGGGGGGGGGGGAGGCCCCCCAAC
>JARVGW010000086.1:11579466-11598134 GCA_031762495.1 Anablepsoides rubrolineatus | reverse complement strand
GCGAAACTGTGTTTTTTCGACATTAACAGAATATCGACAAAGTTTTGCGCACATTTGCAATGGAAACGCAGCTACTGTGAGTAAAGCGTATAAGGCTGATGGTGAATTCACACCGAACACGTTTTAAGCTGCAGGAGCAGCCGGTTTACATGCAAAGTATATGGCGGACACGCTTCTTGGGGTCTTGCGGCGCGGCAGGTCCGTTTTGAGCGGCGCGCAATGAATGCGGAAGGTGCAGCAGAGCATTTTCCGTGCATGCGGTGCGGCGAAAGCAGCCAATGCCGGAGTTGAAAAATCTGATCTTTCGCGGCTCGACAAATCAGAGAGACTCACTTTTCCACGTTACGGTTTCCTGAATGTTGCCCACAAACAGCCAGTCAGGTGCTCTTTAGCTGCAATCAACCGTCTGTAGTTGATGTTCTGGCTGGAGATATCAGCACTGATGTGGGTCAGCTGCTGACCGCAGTGTTAAACCCTAAATCATCTGGTGATATAATTATCTGCTGTGTGCAACGTTCGTTTGCTCTTTAATAAATAAAGCAAAGCCATTTTCTTTATTTTAACTTTGGTCATTTGTCATCTATTGACAATAAATGTGGTAAAGTCATCAGGTAAAGGGAATGATGAAGGACTGCTGCTCTTCCTCCTGTCACTGGACTCCTACCGTCTTTGTCTTCCCCATCTTGTTTTCACACCCCATTTGGATCTCCCCATCAACTTGGCAGAGGCAGCTGCACAATGTCTCCCACATACAAACCCTGTCTGCTTTTTTCTGTTCTACCCCGAGGCCAGGCTGCTGAACCTAACCACTGTCCACTTCAGATGTAGTTCTATTTATTTCCCAAACAAATACATATTTCCCTTCACTGCCAATCATAAGATCCTTTACTAACTTTCTCAGTTCACAGACCTTTATGTCCTTGGTAAGACAGTGAACACCATATTGACTCTGATGGGTGTCTAAATGTGTGTATGACAAAGAAAAGTGCCACATGTAGTCTTTCAGGCTTTATGGACTAAGATATACCGTATAAATATGTAAAGGAGTGAATGTGGTTTTTAAATCATAAAATAAATATTTATCTAAAGCTGCAGACTCACACCTGACAGGTCTCAGCTTGTATCTATCTAATTGGACTTGTATAGAGGGGGGTTAAGCCAACTGACTAAAACCTTTCAGCTCCAACTGAGCCACTAATGTCAAATCTCTTTGCTCTTCTTTCCCTGGTCTCTGTCCCTTTAACGAAGCTCAGTTTTCATTTTGTTCTCATTTTTCTATGAGACTTGGCCCATTTTTGAGGTGGACCTTGGATATTCACCTTATGTGTAGAAAAATATGAGCTATGTAGGTAAGAGCACACAAATACTTGGAGCGCTCAAACTAGAGGGGACAAAAGAAAACAGTTTTTGTAAAAATATTTCTGAACTATGTTTTTCCAGCTTATTATACAATTGTTTTATTTGTAGATATGTTTTTTAAATTTAATTTTAGTAAAATACTCTTGATCTGAATAAATAAAACAAAACTATTAAGTAATGCATGTTTTATTTCTCACTAACGTTCATTTGTTCTGTTCTTAAAAATCTATAATTTATAACAAAACAAAAAATTTGGTTCCCCCTCCTCACCGTCAATCTTTCATCTCTGCCTTTCTGTGAATGAAAGCGGCTTCAATAGTAACCAGATCACTTTGTTTTCTCTGTGCTCCAGAGGAAGACATAAATAATAAATCAGCAATGACAGAAGAGGAGAGAGACGCACTGAAGATGGCACAACTAAGGCAGTATGAACTTTCCACGGCCCTGATGCGACTCGCACGCGCAGAAGATGATGTGACGCCACGTTCAATTCGCTGTTTGCAGAATTAGCTAAACATGGATGCTACTTGTTAACATGTGGATTCTGAGATTGTTGTGCAATCAGAGCCGATTAAATAATTATCTGACATGCTTGTTTAGTTCCGGATGCTCTGGTGCAGCATTTTATTTTATTTTTTATACCTCCACTTTACTGATGAAAAGTTGGATGTAATGTGACACGAGCGTTCAAACGGCAGTCGTTTTGAAAAACATTAGATATGTATCCGCTTCAGTACCACAAACTGAAAAGGCATGGGTCAAATTTGAAAAAATAAAAACAGATATGGGTCACATTTTGCAGTGTGAACGTAGCCTAAGAGTTTTTCAGCTCATTTGGTGGGACTGTTATCTATTCCTACTGAAACAAGCATCCAGTTCTCAAAGATTCTTGATCTGTTTCTTATGCATTTTTTGTGTTTCTTTTGAGGTTTAGAAAGATAATTCCAATATGGAGACTTATAAAAACATTGCAAAAACAGATGAATTTGAGTCTGTATTTGTTTAAAAATGGTTCTTATGCTATTCTTGCATAATACTTTTTGCTGTAGACAACATGTTAAAAAGGATCTGTGTTCAATTGTAGAAACCCCCATCTAATAAAAGGCTCATAAATAGAAAATTAAGCAGAGTTAAACTTTAAACTCTCTCCTAAATAAACATTTGTGAAACATAAAAAACACTGAAACCAATGTGACACAGAGGCACGGCTGAACAAACAGGTGCTGATAGTTGTGTTTCTGGCTCTAGTTTTACCACGGGGGTAAAGTTCCCACAGCGTCCACAAACTTTTAACCTCCAACTCTTCCTGAGTCACCTCCCTCTGACACAGCAGTCGCTCATTATTACTCACTTTCTGCTCCTCTGCTCTGCCCTGTTCACTTACACCTGTTCCTTGTCCCTCATTGTCACAGCTGCAGACACTTCTCTCATTAGCCCAAGGCTTTGTATTCCTTCTGTTTTCACTTCTTTCTCAGTGGAGGATCATTGGCTTTCACAACACATCCAGTCCGTGATATTTTCCTCCAGTGTTTTGTGAGGTGTGTGCTGTCTCGTTAGTGTTTTTTTAATTTCTAAATGGGGAATCAAGTCAGCAGTGTGTATACATTTGTGTGTTGTTTCAATAAAGGACAGAGGAGTCTCCTTTAATGTGCTGTTCAACCTTTGTGATCAGAAAAACCTCCAAGTCTGGCTAACATGTAGCTATTCGCCCTACAACCACAATCCAGATTGGTTTTTGTGTTTGTTGTTTCACAGTCTCATGCAGGTACGTATCTATGCTTTGATGTGGTGACAGACGTGTAGCTTCATCTTCTCTTCAAACACCACAAAGTTGTTTTCATAAAATGTGTGTATGCACCTTTGAAAGACAAGTACAATGCCAAAAAAAACAAAGACTTTCCAAATACAACACAAAAAAAGGAAAATGAGACAGGAGCCAAAGTAGCATCCATATGAAGCAGAGAGATTATTTGATGTGGTAGAACCTGAGATCCAAGGCTGATTGAAAACGTAGCGTTTGAAGATGCAAAACCAAAGAGGGGAGATAAAGGCAGCTGACAGAAAAGTCAAGGGAGGTGAAAAAGGTGAAAGAAAGAGGAAGGTGGCTCTGTGAATCTAAAACATCCCTGATTGTAGACACAGGAAGGCAAACAAACACAAAGACCCAGCAGGCTTGGCAGTCATGCCTAATTTTCTCTCCCCCAACATCTGACCTCGATGCACTTTTACCGAACTCCTTTGAAATTCAAGCCAGGATAAAAGGGACCAAAAATGCAGACAGAGGATGCATGCATCTGTTAGAGTATGTGGAAAGATGTTTAGTCTTGACGTCTCACACTGGAAGCTAAACAAGGACAAGAAACCGTGTTAAAAACAATCAGATGGAAAAGTCTCAACTGACAGAGAGATGTACAACTTACTGAACGGGGATACTTCAATGATCGGTCCAATAAAGGCGGCTTACTTTTAAAATGTGCACGCCTGTTAGAGGGGTGAAACTACAAGAATGTTGATGAGCTTTTGGGGTGACAGTTTTGTTGCTAATTTATAGCATTTTTATAGCTTCAGGATGGATTTGTAGCTAGCAGACAAACATTTTAAATCTTTTGCAATCCAACTGTGGCAGTATGTCACTCCTCCTCTGAAGCTGACAAGACAAACTAAAAAACAGGTCTTTTCACAAGTTTACAGATTTGTCTTTTTAAGTTTAAACAGCTAAAACGATGGTTAAATGAAGGGGCCCCAACGCAACCTAGCAATATAATAGTGCTGGGCGGTATACCGTTTTGTACAGAAAACCGGTTTTTATTTTTGCTATGATGTGAATTTTCTGAATACCGGACATACAGTACCGGTTTAAACAGCCTGATGGTGGTGTTTCAGCTGCTTATATTGACTTAAGTAAAAAAATAGTCATCTCATTTTCACCATCGCTGAATGTAGTAAACAACTCTTCAGTGACGTGCACAGTTAGATTTAACGCGCGACGTTACACGTTAACGCATGGAGACTTTAACATGCTAAAAAAAACATGCTTCTATTGTGAAAAGCCCGGGGGAAGTAGTTCTGTAGTAGAGCTGAGTTGACTGGTGTGCAAGGTGAGTCGTCCTTTTAAGTTTTATAAACACACAATGATAGACCTGATAATGATCTTTTCTCAACCTTTCACGATAGCACCAAAATGCATGATTACTGTCTACAACCAGGCAAAAAAAAAAAAGATGTACAAAAGGAGGGAAACACTGTGATACAGAGGTCAAGTAAGCAAGGCAACCCAACATGCCTGTTTTTGGTCTGTGGAAAGAAACTAGACTAGCCGGAGAAAACCCACTTTGCACAGAAAAACCCTGAGTCTGAACCGGGGATCAAACGCAGGATCTTCTTCCGATGAGGCATCAGCTAACCACTGAGCCGTTGTGCTGCCCTATATTATAAGTGCCACATATTTGTACACTTAGCAAGGCACTGATATTTTGTCAAACCCTTTGTGGAAGGCGTGGTACATGTCTGACATGACACTAAAATGAATGCACTGGTACAGTAACAAAGACAGACCCCAAACAGCCTTCAGAATAAAAAAAAAAGATCCATTAAGATCCAGGAGTTTTGTCTCCACTCATATCGACTCCTGGACCTTTTGAGTCCCTGTGACCCCCACAGAGGAGCAGCTGTATCAATAACCACAAGTCTAAGTGTGTTTTTGTGGGTAATGTTTATGTGTGTCGCTGGCCTGCATTAGGCTGACAATTGGGACATGGGATTGTATGTATGAGCGTACACGTTATTGTGTTTGTGTCAAAGTGCGCCTGCAGCATTTTCTACAATCGGCTGCTTTTGGACAACAGATAGAGACTAAGCAGTAAAAACTGATCACCTAAATTATTCATCTCTTCATCTGTTTTGATGCAAATGATGGTCAAAGGCGATATGTGACAGAATCTTTATCAAACGAGCGTGTCTTTTTCTCTGCATGCCGAGGCACGCATGTTTGAGAGATGACTGCATGAACATTATGTCAGCTGGCACCCTGGTTTCCTGCCCTACATTTCAGCTCCAGGTCTGTCTGCTCTTCTCTCCTGAGGGGGTTTGGGAGTCTGTGTTTTCCCACTCTTCTTTCATAGCAACTCGCAATCATTAATCCGATTTTATAATTAACCACACACATAAAAAAAAGCCATAAATCTGACATTAAATGCTGTCATAATACATCATTGAGCACAGTGCCTGGTGTGAACTGCATGTGTGTTAGTGTGTTCATGTGTTTCTGCATGACCAGAGGTTTAACTTCACAGCTCTCTTGATTAAAAGTGTGGACGGTAACGGCCAAGGTTATGGTTGCAATCAATAGGTGATAAAGTGGGAAAATTTATGTTCTAGATGTTGCATATTGATTGTTAGTGTTAATTTACTTTTTCCAATAAAAAGGTTATTATTTTAAAACTTAGTTCAGACCTTTATCAGAATATATCAGCAATTTAACAAAACAAGATTGGGGAAGAATTATTTTTTTTTTACAAAATGTAAGTGGAAATACTTGTAAAGCTGTGATTTGACCTCTGTGTTCAACTCATGCTGATGCAAGGGTTTTGTCTCATTTAGACACAGAAGAAAAGCTCATTTAAGTTGAGTGGCTCCAGAAGCTTAAGGGCACAACCAACAAGCCACCTGGGAGCTCGCCTGGATCAGAGCAAGAAGAGCTCAGCATACATGTGCGTCTCAGGCGAAAAACAAGATGACCAACAGTAACTGCTAAAATATCTGTTTTTATCTATAGTTCCTCTGTAACAGGGAGGAAAATTAGCACAGCATTGTTTGACCCATTTCTACCACTGCATCTCATTTTTCATCAGTAATGGTAGCAGGTTGTTTGGGGAGGGTGGGGTCGAGTGGACTGCTCAAACCAAACCATCCAATCAACTGTCAGAGACATGACCGATTGCCCAATAACCAGCAAGTTACAGAAATGAAAGACTAGCGGCTTCACAGCAGAACACGGCTGCAGGGATGGATATGAAACCGGAGGCAGGTTCTGGTGGTTTGCATTGATTGTTTTATTACAATGCATGAGTGCATTTGGCTCAGACCAAAACCATTGATCCAGTCGGTATCATCTCTTTACAGATACCACACTAAATCTAAGGTCAGTAGACTCTGTAAACTCCTAAGAAATCAACTGAATTAAAAGGAGTTTTTATAAACGTATACATATAAATACATAAAAAAACACAATGACAGCATGGTGGTGCTGTGAATAAAGGTGTTGACTTACAGCAAGAAGGTCCAAGGTGTGGAGCTTCTCTCTGTCCTCTGGTTTCCATAACCCGGACATGTCACTGTGTGAATGGTGATGGACTTGAAACAAAATAACAATTTCATGCATTTTGCTGCCATATTCAAATTCCATCCATCCATTTTCTGTACACGTTTATTCCTTTCAGGGTCACGTGGGTCACTGGTGCCCATATCCAGCAGTCACCGTGCGAGGGGCGGGGTACACCCTGGACAGGTCGCAAGTATAAATAATCCTATTCAAATTGACAACTTAATATTAACTCTCTCTTTTAAATTGATTGTATTTGGGTATTTATACTGCTTTATAATTGGATTGAACTTTATGTATTGTATTGGACCTAAATGCAAACCTGACAAAAATGGTTGAAGTTGTGCAGCAGAGCCCAGATTTTTGTGAGGGGTTACGTTTTCTTCCTTTTCTGGATGGCATTCAATATTGGCATTTTAGCATGAGTAGCATGATTCATAATGCATTCATACACATAGATATTGTGACAGTCTGATGCTTAATGTGGACATTTTCTGTGCATTTCAGAAGTGTGTTTGAACACACATGCATGTGTTAAGCCTGATTTCCACAAATGATAATCCTATATTTAGACCTTGTCTGGTGAATAAAAAGCATGACCCCCAAATCTACTTAACCCGACTCTCCCTCCCTCCCTCCCTCCTCTCATCAATCCTCTCTTTCTTTAAAAGAAAAAAAAAACAGTCTTTGCTTCCCTCTGCCTCCTCATTCCATCTTTGCATTACACCCCCCCTTCTGTCCCATCTGGGCTATAAATTACGTAGGCGTTAATAGAAAAAACATACCTCTCTTAAATGAAGTAAGTGTGGCCTAATAATGGGCCTCCAGGGAAATAAGACCAGCTTTCTTATCAAATATTTCTAAAATTCAAGACCAGCGTTATTGCAAATTAAACTCTGTGTGTGTGTCCTCATTTGTAGATAAATACATGCATGAAGACTCATAGACAATTAATTAAACCTAATATGATCTAGTAATTACCATAATGCTATCATGTGTTAATTTTGTTTCATAAAAGCCTCAATTGAAACTAATGATTCACAGCTGAGTATTTTATAATTAAGAAATATGAATAAAAAGTGCTTTTCTTCTACTCATCTGTGTTCTTGCGCCACCTGGTGGTGAATACAAGCATTTACCTAATCAGCTTATTTCAACACATTTAAAAAACAATTAAAAATACAGCGTCTGTTATAAACAAACTACCATAGTCATCAACTCATTTTTTCATATGGTTTCACAAGAAATAAAACGGGTGTGGTTTCATTTTTTCCTCTTACTTCTTTTCACTTTAATCCAAATCCATCAATGCATGAGGCAGAAAAAAAAAGGTTCACATAGAAGATGTTGCCATGGTGAGGACAACTCATTAACAGCAGATTTAAAGAGGCTCTTAAAATCACTTTCTCTCCACAGTGTCCTATACGCTCTCTCCTTTATAATCAGCCTCTATGGGAGAACATGAGCTTTTCAGAGGTTTGTGCTTTCAAAGGCTGAATTGAGCCTCCAGTCGACTGGGACATAACAGGGGTCTTAGGAGAGGGCAGATAAGTAAAGTCCACACCTAAAGGTTAGGAGGAATGCACTGGCTATTCAGGATCCTTTATTTAAGATGATATAAAAAGAGGGTTTCAATAATTTCATATATAAACAATTTGCTTGGTTTGAAGCAGTCCATCATTCTGTGATACACAGAAATAAAGAATGTTCCTGGATGCGCAGACTGAGATCCGGGTGGTCAGTAGGGCAAACAAGTCCTCAGACATCAGCGGACCAGACTTAAAGCAGCATGAGGTGGAAGAAAAAGCTCCCCTCTTCCAGCAGCTCTCATTAAAGAAATGAGCTGTGACTGAAGTCTGCAGAGCCGTGGAGTGATTAAACTCTGTTATCCTGCTCCACGGCTCAATCAGATTCCTATTCCCCCACGTTTGCTGAGTTCAGGACTACTGTGGGATTTAAGCGAAAGATAGAAGCTGCTGCTGAGGAAGACTAAAGTCTGTCCTCTCTACAAGTAAGTATATGAGGAAAAATATGTTTTGTTCAAGATAAATGTATGTGTTATTCACAGAATTTAAAACAAAAAGTTTGGTCCGTGTACAAACCGTGTACTGACTGAATAAACAGAAAAATGTTTCTCACATTATTAAACTTGGACATATTTATATACAAATATAACAAAAATATAACAAAACAGGAATTTGTTTAGTTGCTAGTTGAGAAAAATAATAATAAAAAAAGTATAACACTTAATCCACCCTGAAGATGAAAAACCTTTATTTAAACACGGTAATATTTTAAGATTAACTCAAAAACAAACTAAGAATATAATAAAATATCTCTGAAAAATGTGAGAATCAAATGAGTAATGACAATTGTTTGTTTGTTTATTTGTTTGTTTGTTTACACTCCGTCTGGTTCTATCTTGCTGGGCTGCTTGACATGATCTGACCTCAGTTACTGTTTATTAGATTGGTTTACTGGCCGGGTTATTAGATTAACTTCATATTTGTAGTGATTGTAACTTTTTTGTTTTGTTTTATTCTTTCACACAGAGTTAAACTCAACGAGAGGAAGCTAATGTTAGCCACAGTTAGCTTACCGTTGTGTCGTCCTTCTCTCTTGTTTTAACCATCATGCTGCAGGATTGTCCGGTACAGCCTTTGGTAATCTTCCTTCGGGTTTGGTATGGTCCATTAATATTGTTGTGTTGCAAATAAAACTAAATAAGACTCGCACGGTCCCACGGCTTTCTGCTCAGTGTAACAGGGCCGGGGTAGAGCAGCAGCGCCCTCTGCTGGATGAAGTCAAAACTACACCAAAATAAGGTTTAAAACGGACACTTTCAATTAATCGAATGGAAGAAACTTTAATCTAATAAGCCATTATTTGACAAATAATCGTAAATCGATTAATTGTTTGCATCCCTACTCCACACTAAGACAAAATACACTAAACCTCAGCAATGTTAGCCACAACTTTTTCATCAGCAGCCTCTCCTCTGTCAATACAAATGCTACAAAACCTGAACTAGTATGAAGATCCAATATCAACAGTGGGTACAGCATGAAGCAAGAGTTTGCTCCATGAATCAGGAAACAACACAAACTCCAAGAACTAGAAATAAATAAAAAATGCTTTGGAGGAAATGCCATGTAAGATATTATTATGAGCATCAACCATCTGCTGCATCATGATCCTCCCCTGTGAGTCATTCAATCAATGGTGGAACAGAGGTCTCTATAGATTCATGTGATTATCTGCCCGTTACTTCCTGATGTGATAATCAAGCCATTAAGTAAAACTCAGCTTTAAATATACGGGACTGAGAGGTTCTCTGACACCTGATCCCTTCATCACAGCTGAGTCAGTCCTCTCCTCCTCCTCCTCCATCACCACTAGTATCTTAATGAACAGGCAGCTGAGGCCACTTATATGAACACATTATTTCCTCTCAATCAAGACAAAACTACATGTAGAGAACACCCAATCATGTGACTGTAAACTACTGGTGTCTGGAAATTTACTTTTCCTGTTTTAGTCAAATAAATTCAAGGTTCAAGGATATTTATGTGTCATTCCCTCATAAACAAACATCAGATGTTCATGAAAGGTAACAAAACTGGTTGCACAGGTCCCGGTGTTCAAATTACGTTTAGTGGCTGTCTTTTAAGTCTTAGAAAGAAGTTAAAATGTTATTGATAAGCTTTAGTTTATAGTTGAGATAATATGAAAATTTGTTGCATGTAATTATATTATTAATGATACTGGTGATTAATAATGATTTGTATTTGTGTGTGTATGAAATGGTGTATATAGGGAGGGCATTGTTGTTGTAATGAATATTAAGTGTTGATGTTCTGTTTGGTGCTTTTTCCCTTTTTCATTTTCTTTATGTGTGTGTGTGTGTGTTTGTGTGTTTTTGTGTGCATTTCATGTTTTGGGGAATTCATTAGCAAAGTAAGGTGATTGAAGGAAGATTGAAAAATTAAGTCAGACGAGGCTGCTTTGAAGAAAAAACTGAGCCTTAACCGATTTTACAGTTGAATGAACCTAACCAACCTCTGACCCCTAAATCCCCAAAGTGCATGTGTGTGTTTGTGTGTGTCTGTACATGTTTTTACTACAGAGTGAGGACCATTTGCACCATAGTTACTATCAAAGTGAGGTCTTTGACGTAAAGTGAGGACCTCTTCAATGTCCTCACTTTGTTTGCAGCTCTGCTGTGCTTTACTAGTTAGGTTTAGAGGTATGATGTGATTAAGATTTGGTTCAAGTTAGAGTTAACTATAGATCAGTAATGGTTAATTTTAGGAAAAATGTCTGGGTTAGGCATAAATACAGTTACAAAAATGAATGGAAATCAATGCAATGTCCTCAGTTTGACGCAAATACAAGGATATGTGTGTGTGCGTGTGTGTGTGTGTGTGTGTAATCCCTCTCTTTTTCCTCATCTCATTAAGCTTTGTGTCCTGCTCTCCACCCCATTGTTCCCCAACCTCCAACCTTCCATTCACAAGTCTCTTACACATTCAGGCTAAAATGTGCACTTGTCTGCATTCACCAGTTTGTGAGTGCAAGGTTTTGTGAGCCCTGCAAGAACACCTAACGTGTAATCTAACACTGTAGATTTATGTGAGGTTGCCACAAGATGAGCTCTTTTCAGGTAAAACCTTATTTTAGAGGAGAGGAGTTTGTGAAAACAAAAGCTACTGAAGCTGTAACATCGCTTCCCACCTCCTTTATCCAAGCTGGTGCAACTTTTTCTTTACATCTCTGTCTGAGGCATTACCAGCTAAAAGAAGGAGCAGAAAAACCGAAAACGCTCCTCTAAATAAATGTCTGTACTCTCATGTTACAGAGGGTATGAGTCCGTGCACCTGGTAAATACTCGACACAAGAGTTTACTCCTCCCTGTGCTAAGGAGTAAAAAAAGAGGGAGATGCAAAGAAAACAAGCAGGCATATTTAAATGATCAACCTCATGTTAATTTATTGTACAACTAGTTGATTTATTGCTCATCACCATGGGACTAGACACTTGTCAAGATTAAACTCTACTTCCCCAAAATGAGGTCATTTGAAGAGATATTCACAACTGGTTTGACTATATTTGTTTATAAATCTTTGCACAGAACCACATTCAAAAGGTCTGGACTATTACTTTATGTACTGTGTCCTCTTTTGCTACCTAAAGTTTTTTAGGAGATCAAACAGGCTGATTTTTAAGTGTTTTTTTTATTATTAGCCCATAGGACTTTAATAAGAAGGGATTATATCCATATGCATGTAATTAAACATGGGAGATAAAGTGCCATGGTTTAGACTGACACAGTTATATTACCCTAACAGGGTTTCAGCAGGGCGTCCCCCCCCCTTCCCCCCAATAATCAGAGTCAATCCATTTCATTTATCCTCCAACTAGTTAGCCTGCCCTCCCTCAGGTGCCCTTCCCCTGGGAGCAATTGGTTTAGATTGGCCAATAACTGAACCTGCATACCCAGCAACAGGGTTAATTGAGAATCCAATCAAACACCTGCTCCACTGATTAACTAAAATAAGACAATTAAATAGAAAAGTGGCAAAAAAAAATCAGATAATAAAAAGGCACTAAAAACAAAATAAAGCATGACGTTTCAGTTTCAGTGAGTTCATCAGTGCCTGGGCTGTGCACTCAGCAGACAGTAAACACAAAGAGAACGGGACGCTGTCTCAACTTTGAGAGCAGAAACAATACTGGAGCGACGGCGGTTGAACCTTGAGCTGTCACAACATGTTAGCCATAGCAGAACGGACGGATGATGGTCGTCTGGCAGCAAATTGTTGGACTACATTAGAATGTAATGAGATTTTTTTTCTAAAAAGGCAGACATTAGGAATAACCTTAAAGAACCATTAGTAGATAAGTAGATGGGGAGAAAAGTAGAACTAAAAAAGTTGCACTGTTCAAAAAGCCTTGCTTGATAATCACTGATGCATCGCAGACAATGATTTATTATAGTCTACAAAATGAATCAGGACAACCGGCAAAGGCTTTTTAATCAGGTTATTTTTCAGCCCGTCTTCTGGCTCCCTAATGGTTCCTTTATGTAGTGGTTGAGGTGAAAGTGGGTCACCTCCATAACCCGAGCAGCTTCAGCTCCATCACCCCCGTACTGTCAGCTCTCTTACACCTCCCTGCATGCCTGGTCCATCACCTCCAGCTGCTTGCCATTATGTCCTGTTCCCAGGGGTGGACACCCTGTATGTGCGCAAAATGGGCCTAAAAATATTGTCACACACACAGGATCTGATTCAACTGACAGTGACTTCACACCTCAGTGACATAAAGAAATTAAACTATTCTAGTGTTTTTGCACAGAGAAGACCTGTCCGAGGTCATAAAGCCACAATCCTCTCATCCCACATGGATCGTTCAAATGATACATAAACACGCACAGATTTACACAGAGCAACAGACGGCACAGATCACTCAGTTACAGGGGGATTGACATCAGCTAATAGGAAAAGACAAAGCCTGGCTTGGGCAGCTTCCACTCCATGTGTTGTGACTTTTACACTGAGAGAAATGACGCAAAACTAAACTTAGCAGAAAAAGTAATAAAATGAGTGTTTGTTGGATTATTTCTTTGTTGTAACAATGCTTCTTGGTAATAAATCTTACAGCAGCAAGTGTCAAGAGAAACAGCAAAATAAGCTGTTCGGCAGAGAAGAGTTGGCAAACCCACACACTCAGCTCTACTGCTCATCCCACAAAAGCATGTTCCTTACAAATGTGGCACCATTTAAAGGGAAATTAACAGGTTTTCCAATGATATAAGATTTATTGCAAAGAAGCATTGTTACAACAAAGAAATAATCTACCAAACACACGTTTCCTTACTTTTTGTGTTAACGGTTCAGGTGACTTTACTGTCAGGTTGTTTGCAGCCTGGTTACAGTAAACATCAGGTGACATAATCACTCTGAATTTTAAAAATGTTCGTCTTTTCACGAAAAGTGGACTGATGTGCAGCTAAATTTGAATTAATTCTACTTTTAAAAAGCTATAAACAGCACAGTGAAAATGTTTATTTTCGTACCTTTGCCATCCGGATGCGTTTGTGTTTTTCCTGGCGAGCCCTGAGGTCCGAGCAGAGGTTTCGGGGTCCAGAGAGAGTCCTGTTTCTGGTGCACCTTTGACACGGAGAGGAGCCGTTTGTGCAGGCAGCCCTCGGGTTTGGCAGGCCTGGAGCTGCGGGAAGCCTGGGCCTGGAGGCTGTTCCCCATGTCGCTGCTGGGTTTGAAGGAGCACAGAGTTCGCCTCTTGCCCAGGGGGTCCTCATAGCAGGCTCTGTCCAAGCAGCTGACCGCCGGGTTCACGGAGAGGCAGTGCACGTATGTGATCATCCCCAGCTAAGACCTAACCCCCCCACACCTCCTGCCACCTGCCCACCCCTGCTCTGTCCAGGACCTAAGACCCCCACCAACTCCTCCTCCTTGTTGTCAAACCCTCCTTCGCGGGTCTTCTTGTGGTGATGCGATGGAGGGGTGACTGAGGTTGTGGGAGTGGGAGGGCTTCCCCTGTACTCTCAAACCCTTAAAAGGCCTCCCCCTCAATTTCTGAGAAGATGGGTTGGAGTTTTGGATGTTTTTGCTGGCCACACAAGACCCTATCCCCCCCCCTCTCTGTGTCTCCTCCTCCTGTTTGTGTCTTTGCCTTTTCTCTCTCTTTCTCTCAGGGGATGCTATTGACTTGGATTGATTTGCCTGACAATAGGAGGGTCAACGCTCAGTGTTCAATTACAAAATTCAACTCCAGAACAAATATTTTTGCAGAATTCTTGCAGCAAAAAAAAGCTATTAAAGATCATAAATGACTGTCAAGCCCATTAGCTGGTAGAAATCAAAGCAGCTTGCGAAAACAAGAATTCTATACCACAAATATGACATTTAGTTTTTCATTACTTTGAAAATGCAAAACTAATATTTAAAAACTGCGGCAACGCCTTGTTGGAAATACCTGTGGTTGAAGCATGTTTTCCCTCTAAATGCAATAACCTAAAAGCATCACCACACATCACATAGAAAAAGATCCAAGAAACCAGCTCATGTCCAGAACAAGGTGAGTTTTCTCCTTTGGAACTCCCCGGGAAAAAAGTGCTCAGAGAAGCATCTAAAGGACTTCTGTTCCTCCTTTCTTTTGAGAGAACTCAAGGATTGTCCAGCGGCGCCCGCGTGGCCTCTCCTCTCGGCTCCTCCTCTTCCCTCCCCTCCTCAACGCTGCTTTTCTAATCTGTAAAACCAGATTATCCGGCCCCTAGCTTCCGACAGACACAAAACACAGATGGACGCCGGGCTGCAGTCAATCAAGAGCATCACCGCCGCAGCTTTCACAAAAATGTAGACATTCAGGAAAAACCCGGAGCGGGACGTCAGATAACACAAACTTCTGGCTAGCCAAGTGTTACACGTGAGCCAAGCATCGAACAGCTGTCTCAGATTTACCGCCGCATGATTCATCTTCCAAACGCACGCACTCTGAAACTTTGAAAGCACAGATGAAAGTACAAGTTCAGCTCAGTTCACCTGGAAGCTACGAAAGCAGCACAGAGCGAGGAGACCAGATGGACTGAGCATAATACCTGACAGACGAATGCAAACAGATGTAAGAACAGCAGATAAAAAGATAAGTGGCACACAAATACAGCTGAGATTAACCAACGGGGCAACGTTACATGAGACATCGGTTAAAACTTTAAACAGGAAAAAAAGAGATTAAACTGCAGTTAAATATAAAAGGACTAAATGTAAAATTAAAGGTAGAGGTTCTGTGAATGCAGAGGACCGATGTCGCCCTCTGCTGGTGGCTTTCACCACCTTGTTTGGGAAGGTTCCCAATAATCCCTGCATAGTATATTCTTTAGTATCTTCCTTTCAAAAAAAAAAAAGAGAAAACAAATTGAAAAACAACAATTGCAAAAACAAGAAAGGCTACGTTTTTCATTTTAATGGTTAACCTCTTAAGTCCCAAGGTTTTTTTTTTAACTTTTTTTCTCAAAATACCATGCTAAAATGTAATTGAGTGTATCTCAGCATTTACAAACTTTACTTAACTCTAGTTGGTATCAAAATAAAGCCAACACTTGGGAGATTTCCTCAGAAGTGTAAGGATTAAAACAACTGCTGCGGTTTTACAGATATTGAGGATGGAACATTATTATTTTTTCACTCTCACCTGAATATTTTTTTTTTATTAGACAGTATATAACCTATTTAAAACCATAATGAAGTAGGCTAAAAACTATAGGAAGCCATACATTTACTTGTGGACATTACCTGTGCAAAGATTCATGCTGCTAAAATTTAACAGCAAAGTTACAGAGGTTTTAGTAAATAAATAATTTTGCATTTTGTCATCCTGCACAGGACAGATAATGATGGTACTGTTAATAAATGTTAGGAAATCCTAAGTTTTTATGTCCAAAAGTTATTTAAAAAATTTTAAATCCACATTTATTAGTCACCATACGTATTTAATAAAATAATGAGAAATTATGTTTGACTTCAGTTGGATAATATTCACTCAAAATCAAGTGGAAAAAAAAACTTTCAACACACTTTATAACCTATTTAGGTGTCTATTTTGACTTGCTTTAAAAAAATAATGTCAATTTTTTTTAATTTACAGATTTGTTGTAATGTATTTACAGATTTGCAACAATCCCATTTTGTAGTTTGTTTACTTTCTGATTCAACTGCTTAATGTTTGAACTGTGCTTGGTGGATGTAAAAATGGTTTCCATGAGCTTTTAGCCAAGATTCTTAGGTTTCTTTTGATACCAAACATTTCCAGGTTCAACTGACAGATCTTGAGTTAAAAGAAGTAAAAAAAAAAAATAGAAAACAGAAAAAGCTGTTTTGCCCACGGTACCAGGGCATGGGGCTCAAGTGGTTAAAGTAAAAAGCTTTAGATTATATGCTATTTTCATTACTGGGATTACTTGATTATATTTTTATGAACTCTTGTTTTTGACTAATTTTAATTACGACAAAAATCCATATGACATTTTTGCACTCCAGACATTTTTGCCACAAATAATTAAGCTAATTGCCATATTTATATTAACTGGTGTCTGTCTGAGATAAGGATATTTTATTACTGGATATTTTTCCATGATACAAGTCCAGAACTGTCAGAAAAGTGTGTTTATTTTTCATTTATGTCCCATTTAAAAAAAGTTTAATTTAGACAAATTATTACAGAAAACCTATCAATGGGTTACTGGGTTCAGGTGGGTTAAAAGGTGATGTCTTGCTGCTACTCAAGACAATAAACCTATAAATAATTTGAGGGAAATGGTGAAACTGCGTGGCTGTGGTTCTGCCAAAGCCTCAGCAGATAGCTGGAGGATAAAACACCCATTACAAACAGTTATCATTTCCTCAGTATGGTGAGGCAGCCAACACACACAAGCTGATTACAAGAACCTAAACCGCTGCGTGTGCACACACACACACACACACTTGCAAATCATGTAAGGCTAACCACAGAGTGCACGTGCCCAAACACACACAGGGTTTTAGAAAAACGGAGCGGACACGCAGGCCTCTGGGCAAGCCAAAAGATTCTGGCTCAGGCCTAAATTGCACTTAACACAGTTGTTGCCCTCGATTCGGCTGCGTAGACCCAGCAAACATCTAATTTACCCAGAAAACAGAATCTGGGGAAATCATTTAACAAATAAAATCAGCGGAGAAATAGATGCAATATTGTTGACGACGTTTGTACTGATATGTTGTGTGTTTGTTGTTTTGTTGCTGTGGTTCTGCTCCTGGCCTCTCTCGTTCTCTGTTCCAGTTTTTTTTAACAAACTCAACTAGAGTTCAAGTTTGGATGCTGTGTGTTTGTGTATGTCTTTTTGCATTCTTGTTTGCATTAAGTACTTTTGTACATCGATATCCGCGTGTGTGTGTGTGTGTGTGTGTGTGTGTTTGGTAAGAAGGAAGAGGAAGGCTTTAGCGGGACAATGGTCACCATAGATACGTGTAGTTGTGAATGGATCGAGGGGAGCACCTGCATGCTGAGCTAGTCTTATGTCTGGGGAAGTCATCCACACATCCACAGGGAGCTGGGTATTGTCTTCTCAGATGTCGCCCACAACTAAACTTTTCCTCATTGTTCATCTAAATCTGCCTCTTGGGAAATAAATATCTGAACTTTATCACTGTTTCAGTGCAAAGATATGATACCACCTCATCGCGGGCTCTTTCAGAAACCTCCACCTTCCACAAACTTATTGTTTTGGTAGCTCTTTTCAGAAGACAAAGGGTTCACTGGAGTCCTGGCAGATCCCATTCACGAGCGACAGGAACTTCACCATCTATTGTTTACGTATCAAGACCAAAAATCTCATCTCCTTTTTGCGCTTTGACTTGTTTACGGAGGTCAGTGTGTCACTGTGGGTTTCCTCCTAATGTTCCATGCAAGTTAGTGTGCGTAGTTTACATCGTGATTAAAATGTGAAAAATTATAACAGCTATGTTTTCATGGCCAACAACGCCTACATTAAGAGTTAAATATTAGCAAAGCCTTGTATGTATTAACTGCTGTATCTTACAACTGTGTAAATCAAATACCAGCTAAATGTATTTTGAAACAAAGGGTTTTCTTAAAATGAAGAGCCATACTCAAAAAATCCAGATTATATGTTGTTAATGACATCGAATTTTAACTCAATATCTATAAAATCAACTGAATTATAGGCATTTTGTATGGAGAGAAAATAGACTCATAAAGTCTGTGTGCGTGTAATAAAGTTTGTGTGTGGAAAATACACTTTGTGTGTGTGTAAAACAGTGGTTCCCAACCCTGGTCCTCAAGTACCTCTATCCAGCGTGTTTTACTTGTTTCCCTGCTATTCAGCAGGTCTTCAGAGGATTGTTAATCACTCATTCATTCAAATCAGGTGTGTCAAATCAGGGAAACATCGAAACATGCAAGAAAGGAGTCA